>CATKHJ010178016.1:0-19364 GCA_949750685.1 Vernicia montana
ATTTTTTTTGTTAAATTTATTTTATTAGAAATAAATATTTAGGAGGTTGAGTATTCTGATAAGATATAAACAAGTTGAGTTCGAACTTAATTCAATTATAATTTATTAATGAGTTAGGTTCGAATATAATTTATAAACAAACTTTTAATAAGTAGAGCTTAAGGTTAAATATGATTTTCACCAAACTTGAGCTCAAGCTTATAAAAAAAATATTGAGCCGAGCTTATAAAAAATATATTTAATCGAGCTTATAAAAAAAATATCAAGCCAGGCGTGAACAAACTAAAACTCAAACTTAGCCCGGTTAGATTACAATCCTACAAACAAAATAACAACAGAGGAGGAGACCAGTCGTTTGAGCACTCACTCAATATTAAAAAATAATAATAATAATAATAATTAAGCTTTTGTGGGGAAAAATCCAAAATGGCAATTTTTAGGAGTAAATTATATCATTTTTTTGTGCTACTCAATAAATATAATTTTGTTACTTTCTATTTTTTTTTAGCTAATAATTTATTGTTATATACAATTTAAAAGATAATAGATTTTAATTTTTATTTAGTTTTTGCTTTTTTTTTTTTTTTTTTTAATTCATAATCATGAGATAACGCTTTCATTTCTTTTGTAACTCATCATTTCATCTCCTTTAGAATTTAAACATGAAATTCTATAGTCAATTTTTCATGATACTAATTTCAAGTTGAATATTATAACTATACATATTTCTTTCATTTGGCATATTGAAAATTATTAAATAGGAAATATTGACACTTTTAAACCTGAAATTCTATAGTTACTTCATCGTGATACTAATTTCAGTTTGAATATTCTAAGTATAAATATATATTTTTTTTTCTTTTTAACATATTGTAAATTGTTAAATAGGAAATATTGATACTTTTAAACATGAAATTCTAGGGCTATTTCATTATGATACTAATTTCAAATTGAATATTTTAATTGTATATAAACAAAAAAAAATAAATAAAATGAATTTTAACTATAAAATTTTCATGGAGAATAATTATAATAGACTAAAATTTCAACTTTAAATATGCACAGATATTACTAAGAATAAATTTAAAAAATTATTTGAGTAGAATAAATTTATATACATGTTATTCTTATATTATATTCTGGTCATTTAAAAATAATCACATTGATATATATATTTATTTTGTATCTTGTTTGTGTTCCAAATCCATGCATGTAACTCATAATTACACAATTAAATTGGTATACATTCAATTCAAGTTTTTCATTCCTCAATACTAAAAAATAAATAAATAAATAAATAAATAGTATATGCCAACTTTAAAAGATCTAAAAACTTATTAAATCTCCTCTCAAAAAAAAAAAAAAAAACTTATTAAATCTAAATATTGTTGTTGCTTTTCCCTCTCTTGAACTCGGTTTCATTTTGGGAGGGTATTTGGCCTTGTAAAAGATACGTTGGTAAATTACTATTTGTTGGAATTAATGAGTGGGTTCGGTTACATATGTATAAATATGTATCCATTAGTTATTAATTAATATAAATAAATAATATTATTTAATAAAAATAATCACATAATCAGATATCCAATTTAGAATTAAATATCTACATTGAGATATTACGTGAAGAAATTAACAAAAAAAAAAAAAAAAAAAAAAAAAGATCAAATGACTTTCTCTCAAGAATTCAAGTTGGTGAACGAGAAAACATTTGAGACACTTAGACCGCGAAAAAAAAAACTCTCCATTTGTAATTATTTTTAGTATAGTGATACAAGTTAAGAACACGATTAATATATGCCATTTAAGAGATATGTACTCTACCCATTTTATGTAGATTATGAAATCTTAAATTGGTATCAGAGTTGCAGTACTTGTGTTACAATTTAGGATCAATTTGATGTGTTTAATTGATTAAAAACATATTTTTTTTTTTTTGAGTTTTATGCTATTTTCGAATATGTTAGAGTTGACATGTTTAGGCCATTTAAATTGTGTGTTAAGTTTGTTTATCGTGCGATTTGTTTATATCATGTTAAAGTACCTGTGTAAACCTTTAAATTGACATAAATTTTGGATAAATCATATGTAAATTGAGGGAGATGTAGTCTTTCAAAGTTGGGTGTTTAAAACTGTAAATTTAAAATTTCTGAGTTTAAATTGAATTTGTTTCTCTCGTAAGCTTAGTATGCATGTCCAAACACTAGGTCTTGGACTATTTATGATTTTCGAGTTAGTTTTAGATTTATTATTGATATTCAAACAACCGAATTTGTTTAAAGACATAAAGATTGGTTTGCTACTTAATAGTCATAAAGCATAACATACTTCTCACCGAATCGCTAGTTCAAATACTTTATCAACACGATTGAAGAATATTGAAAGAAATTCAAATTATATTATTTTACTACTTTTTAGTGTATGTTTTTATGTTTTTATTTTTATATTAAAATGTACTATTTTTAATATATGAATGAAAATTCATGATATTCACTAAAAAAAAATAATTTAAATCACGCATATCAATATATAGCATAATGATAAGTGCATATGCAATATAAGTAATAAATTCATATTCAAATCTCTTTCCCTCAATATTAAAAAAAAAAAAAAAAAACAAACAAATCACTTAATTTCTTATAATAAAATTAAATAGTTAATATTTTCAAATTTTAAAAATTAAATAATATATTTTTGAAATAGTAGAAATCGAGTTATATATGTATTAGGTTAAAATTAAGTAATAGTAGTAATTTACCCTAAAAGAAAAGAAAACCAAGATTATGTAATGTAGTCATCACATCCCACATCCTAAAAGATTTTGCTAACCCTTTAATCCACTAAATGAAACTTTGATGTTGAGCACCCCAATTTTTTTTTGCATCGAACAAAAAAAAATCTATCACATAGAAGTTGGTTAGGGGAAGACATACAAATACTAGGTTTTTGCCTTTTTATTTATACCATTTTAAAAAATTGAAAAAAAAAAAAAAAGCAATAGAAATAAGGTAAAATGGTAGTTGTGGACTTGTGGGCTGTACCATGTTTTCTTATCCAAATCATAGTAATGTCTCCCCATAACCCCCAGTTACCAAAAACAAATCTTTAAAAAAAAAAAAAAAAAAAAAAAACTCCCATTACTATAACTATTGTACGTTAACGGTCAAAAATAAATAAAAAGAAAATCTAAAACCCAAGGCGTGTTCTCGCAATTCCATGCTCAATCACTTGCCGGTTAAAAAGAAGCCAGGATTAATATAACCTTATAAATCCCCACTTTTAAAACATAAATAATATAACATAATAAGCAAAACCCACTTTTTACTTTTTTTTTATTAATTCATTAATCGAAACCAAATCTCTTTTCTAAAATTGATTTATTCATTCAAAAATTATTCTTATAATGTTAATTTCAAAAATCAAATTATGATTAATAAAAAATGAATAAATCTTCTTTATTAATCATGCTAATTTTTAGACTTAACCCACATTATACTAAAAATGTTGTTTATATCACTAACACTAATTATTTAAGTGGATTATAATTAAGTATAACAAAATTAATTAAATTAAAGATAATAAAATATATGCAAAACCCACTATGTAGCATATGAGTAGGTCACTAATTATATAATTAAAATAACATTAGTGAATGAAGTGAGGCATATGATAAAAAGGATGTAAAAGGGCAAATGGGGAGATGGGAAGATGGGAAAAAAGTGGGTTTTGTTGAGTAGTTCAATGCAAAGGGAAAGAAAGAAAGAAAGAGAGAGAGAGAGAGAGAGAGTGACAGAGTTAGTGACACGCTCGAGAGAGAGAGAAAGGAAACAGAGGCACGTGTCATGGTCTAAGAGGGTAAAAAACAGAAAGAGAAGTGTGTGTAATCTATCAATGCGTTTTAGAGGGATAGTACTAAGTGGAGGCTGACTTCTCGATGACCAGACCACAGCACGTGTCATGGTCTTGGTGATTGAGAGTTTATCAGCAACATCCATTATATCATCCCCTATTTCTATCTACCTTCTTCTTAATTGATTTATTAGGGTTAGGGTTTACTGTTCATTTATTGTTTTCAAAAAAAAAAAAAATTGAAGAAAGTATCATTGGAACATAGTTATCGCAATCGTATGTTTAACCGATCGATCAAGATTTAATCTTTCTTGTAAAAGAAATTTATTTTATAGATTTGTAATAAAATTTTAAAATATTAATTAATAATTAATTTAATGTATATATATAAAGATAATAACACTAAAAATAATTAAAAAATTTCTCAACATTTAATCTTTTTCGTAAAAAAGAATTTAAAATTTGAATATAAAACACTTGTTTTTTTTTTAAATTATTTATAACATTAATACTCAATTTAATAGTAATTGATATGAGCCAAAGTGATTCCGAACCTACATTAAATATAATCCGATTTGATTGAACCTGTAAATAAGGTTAGAGAGGTCAAATGAACTGTCTGGGTGAACCATCCGATGCTCAAGTCAGTAATTAATTCTTCTCAAAAGAAAATAGAAAGCTTTTAGGCTCTGTTTGTTTTGCGGAAAATATTTTCCTAAAAAATATTTTTCGTATTTTCTGACTTTGGAACGTTTTAAAAAATTAGTTAACGGAAAATATTTTCCTGATGAATGGAAAACTAAATTTTTTTTTAAGGAAAATGACTTTCTCTTTTCAAAACGGGAAGTCATTTTTTAGATTTTGACAAACTCATTATAATGAAAGAAAAATATGTAAATATAAATTTATTTATCCGCCGATCACCTATAATCACTACCGGTGACCATTGATAACCAACGTTGGCCACCTTCAACCACCGTTAGCCGATGCCAAATACCGCCGTTGACCACCAAATTTATCATTTTTATATATTTTTAATCATACTTAACAATAAAATTTTAAAATTACAAAATTATTATAAATTTAAATATGTTTATAATCTTATAAATTGAAATTTTTGATATTTTTAAAATAATTTTTAATATTATAACCAAACAACAAAAAATTAATTTTTGGAAAAATATTTTTTTAGAAAATGTTTTTCTTTAAAAATATTTTCCAAATATAAGTTATTTTATGCGAAACAAACAGAGCCTTAGTGTTTAGTATGCATAACCTGAAATATGAAACATCCGAAAGTTTTTATAAAAGACTGTCTTGGAGAGCAAGTCCCTGAAAAATAGAACCACTAAGTGTCCAAGTAGTGTAATAATAACTTTCTATTATTTATGAATTGAAGAACGTGGTTGAAAACCTCAATTGAAATCGAGGATCATTACTATGTAGATCTGACAATCTACACAGATGATTGGTAGTTTGGGCAATGTATGTTTACGCGATCTCGCCTTAATGATATATGTTAGACGATAGGCAAGCTCATAACTCACTTGAGGTGGTTCGTTCAGATTGATATGCATCAATAATCATTTTCATAATTATTTTTTGAGTAATGGGAGGAAAAATTAAACATGGATCTATTATTCAAGTCATATCATATATGCATTTACCATTAAACTATTAAACTATGTCTTAGTATGCATAATCATTTTCATAATTGATTGCATGTATTAGTGATCAAATATTGCACACTATAACTAAATTGAATATGTGAGATAAGTGTTTATAATTTAAAATTTCACTTTGAATATAGTGTGTTTAATTAATTTACTATTTAGTTGTTTTGAATTCTTTTTATGTAATTAGTGTTTAAGAACTCATTTATATAAGTGATTAGGAATCAATATTTGGTATTTGAGTTTATCTAATTATAGGTTTAAATTTAATAGAAAGTTATTAAATTTATAATTGTTAGTAGTTTAACTCTCTAATCATTTATCACCGACTATTAACATTTTTAATTATTGATTGATTATTATTGATAGTTAACTAGAATCATTAAACCATACAGATGTTAATTCACTTAATTGCAATTACTTTTTAATCGACACAATGAATATGTTATTTTTGTAAACCATTTCAAACAAACTTAGTCAATTACAAATTTAGATTGAAAGTTACCTTTTAGAAATCATTTTAATTATTTAACAAATCATTTTTTAGATTGAAATTAACTATAATAGAATCCATGAGAAGTAAAATTTTTAAATTTCTATCAATATATCTCAGACTTGAATTCTATTGGATGAGTTGGGCTGAGGTGTTAGAATGAGGAGGATAGTTACATTTTATTTAGTAATTCATTTAATAAAAAGAAAAAAAAATTACCTACCAACTTTTATTTCAGTGATACTTTGAAGTCATTTTCAAAATCAAAAGGTGATGAGTTCGAATTTCAATCGTACCCAAATTTACAAAAAAAAAATGAAAATTAATTTTTATTATATAACTTATTTATTGTTAAGAGTAATTTTACATTAATTGAGAATGAATAAAATAAGTGGTTAATATATGGTGAGAGCTTATCATCTAATTGGCTAGTTCTAATCATTTAAATATGATAATACCTAATATACTAATATGTGTTGTGTGTATTTATGTTCTTATTATTACTTTTCTATATTTGTCTTTCTCCCATTTATAAAAATTAATATTTATTAAAAATTTGCAAAGAAAATGTTTTATTTAATTATTTTAAATAACAAGAATTATTGATACTATAATTATGCCAAATATATTGAAAATACACCTTGGTTAGGTTTTGTACCTCTCTCTCATAAATCAAGGACTAGTGTTGGTAAAAGGGCACTCAAGCGAAAGCACAAGACCACAATGTATACATTAGCTTTCTTCTTTGTCCTCCTATAGCTTTACCTTTGCTTCTTTTCTACCCTTTGTTGCTTCCTCTTTTCACTTTACCAGGCCTCTTTTTATTTCTCCTTTTTCTTTTTCCCTTTCCCCCCCTTTTTTTTCTTTCTTAATTTATATATATATATATTTTGTTGCACTGATCTCAATTGAAATTTTATCATTACTAATTAATTCTTAAATTGTTCAGGGTTCTTCATTAGAAAATCTTTCTGTTTTTTTTTTTTTTTTTTTTTTTTTATAATTTGGTTTCAATTGAAATTTAAAATCGAGACTTTTCAACCATGAAAATAACTCCAGTATAAAATTAAATAACATAAATTATTCAAAATATGGTTATTTTTTCATTTTTAGCCAATTGTATCCTCAATTATGGAATTTAGAAGCGATCAACTAGTTTTAGGTTCAATATATGATACAATATTGAATAATTAAAATCAAGAATTAACCAAATAAAAAGAAAAAAAAAATCAGTTTTCTTATTCATTTTCTTAGCTTAATTTATATGAGGTGAGACACACACACACACACACACACGTGTGTATATATATATATATATATATATAAGAAAATTAAAATTCAAACTGTTGAACAAAAACTTTTATTTTCTCAATGAACAATCTTTCTTTGTGTCAACATTTTTTCACTTGCATTGAATCTATCTAAACTAAGTATTAAGGTTCAACGTATTTAATAATTAGTTAAAGCTTTATTCATTTTTTTTTTTTTTTTTTTTGTCATTTGTTATTTCATTATGGTACGTTTAGAAGGAAGCAATAAAAAGTCAAAATTCCAAATTTATCAAACAAAATCTAAATTAATATGCTACCTTATCCCTAAAATTCTATGCATAAACTTTGTTTCAATTTAATATCAATTTTACAAAATTTCATGGGAGAGATAAAAATTCGTTAAACTCTAAATATTCTTTAAAATTTGTGAACATATATAAGATCCAAATTTTTAATGGTGAGAATGAGATATCCAATAATTATTATTAGTGATATTAGTCGTTAGTCTAATAGTCTATTAGTTACTTACCTTATAAAAATTTCAATAGAATTGTAACAATGCCATGTATAAAAAAAATATTAATGATTTTTTTTTAATTCACTAAAAGGTTAATGGGTCGACATAATATTATATACTATACAATAGAAGATAATCATATCTTTTAATCTCTCATCACCAAATTAGTGAAAATTTCTATAATTGAAAAGACTTATTAAATATACGAAGAATGAAATGGAATGAATGTGAGATAAATCTCACATTGATTAATTATATGGGCTTAACCCAATGATCTTACCGGTTGATGGGAAATGTTAAATATATGAAAAATGAAATGGAATGGGTGAATAAAATGAAATGGGTGTGGGATAAACTCATATTGATTAATTATAAGAATTATAAATGTCTTATAATAAAGAAAGTAACTCAACCTAAATGTTTTACAAATATTAGAATTTATATAGTCACGAGAGTTTCAATCTCAAAAGTTAATTTGTTAAAATTAAAAAGTTTATTTCTATATTAATCATTTAATATATTTGTATTTAATCAATGTGTAATATTTTCTCTATTATATTATTAACAAAATGGTTTAAATCATTTTATGTGTAAAATCTAATTTATTATAAATTCAATATTTTGACTTTAACTTGATCTTAACTTGACTTTTATGGTGCATAAATATTTTCACACTCTTAAAGAGAGTTAAAAAAAAACCAATTAATTAGATCCCATTTCATTGTCAAATGTGTTCAAATTCATTCTCAAGAGAGTTAAAAAAAAAAGTGACAAATCTATCAATCCGACATTACCATTATACTATACAAATGCAATGACTTTGTTGACAATTAATCAAATCACATATATCCCTTTCAACAAGAAAAAGAAAAGGAAAAAAATCCTAATGTACAAATAAAAATCAAATTCTAAAAGGGCTTTCCATTTTGAGAAAAGCTTGGATAACTAGATAATTCCAAGTTGACTAGAAAAAATAATTTTTAAAGAAAAAAAAGGATGATGAAGAAGATTAGTAAAAGTTCATTGCATTGATTTTGTTGTATAGAGGAGAGGAGTAATGGTGGTCCTGTCAAAATCAGGATTTGAGAGTCAAAGGCAGCTGTTTAAGGAATAAAAACCAGTGTTAAATCCACTCTGTATGTACAATGGCGTGAATGGGCAATATTCTTCTTTCTGCATAGTCTATAGTACTCAGATAAGTCAAAGATGTTTTATTGGATTTGACCGTAATTATTATAATAATATATATATTTCTTAGATATTTTTATTAGATTTGAAAATTAAAAAAATAATAATTTTTTTTTTGCCCAAATAAGATATATTTTTATTAGCATAAATAATAAATGCATGAAACTCAACAAACAATACAAAGTACATAGAGAGCCCAAAATATTAGGATTAGGACTATAGGGATATAAGACAATGAACTTAAAGTTCAAAACATTAACTTACCTAGAAAATGGTTTTTAAAACAGGGCTACAAGCTTAACAAGCCGGCCCGAAGGCTTACAATAAATTAAGTATTTCTAAAATGCCCTTGTCTCCCAATCCTAGTAGCAACACCCTTCGACCCTAACTCCACTGCCACCACCGCAAAGAGCAAGGTAAACAGCAATAGTACTGGCAAAGACAGCAAATCGATAACTGAGCTAACCCACAAGACCTTGTACTGAAGAGCTTCGCAAAACATCCACCTCTGTGACAGAGAACCTATACCTATGAAATCGGACCCAAGAGCAGAATCAATCTGTCAAAGTTCTCTAACCTGTGTAGATCCAAGGTCTCCATCAAGAACTATGGTTCTTCTCCAAAGAAAAAGATCAGATTTAGAGAAACCCATAATAAAGAAGCTATAGTCAAAGTTAACAATATCTTCCCCTGTCCATCGCATGCCTTCCACAATTAAAACCACCGATAAAGGAAGACAAAAATGGCCAGGCCGGACTCTGCCGTAGAATAAGACGGCCTCATCGTCGTTAGAGATCAATAAGACCAAAACAAAAAATCTGATAGAAACGGGAGTCCAAGATAGCTCACAAGAAAACATTAACAGCTTATTTGAAAGGATATAAACTAGACTATAAAGATACTTAAGATAAGAAAAAAGGAAAAAATGTATGGGTATACCCAATGGTGACCAAAGTCACCCGAGCAGCACTCGCAGAAGAAAGAGGAAAAAACCCTATCGAAGGAAAGAGAGGTCAGGAGATGGTATATATAGAATATACCTTAAAGAATAGGAACCGATCCCTTCTAATTATTTAAAATAATAATAATAAATGTGTTTATTTGACTTCATAAATGTGTTTGTCCAATCTTTGAGTCTTATTCAACCTGTTTTTAGAGCATCTTCCTCCTCCTAGCAACCACCCGATATGAAGTTGAAATTAGTCTTTCTTTTAATTTCTTTTTAAATTAGGGTGTAATTGAATATAAAATTTAAAATCTTAATCTCATTCCAATGAATATTTAGTACAGTGATAACACTAAATTAAAACTGTGGAATTGGAATATCATATTTCCACTTTTAAGTTTGATAGATTTAATTTCTGTCTATATTAGATTTGTTTATTTATTATAATTGTCAATTGGATATTTGTATTTGATATTTGTCCTATATATAATATTTCTCGATAAAAAAAAAAAAAAAAAAAAAAACCTATTAATCTCATAATTCTAATATCTCTTGACAAAAAAAGAAAAAAGAAAAAAAACTCTTAATATCATAATTTTATAAAAAACTTTAATATTAATCGATAAATTAAAATTTATTAGATGAAGTTGTAACGTTTTTATATTTTATTATTAGGTTAATATGTTTTATAATATTAATCAATATTTTAAAAATTGGACCAAATTGATCAGTTCAATTGGGAATCACTGGCCAGTCCGGTTCGGTTCATTGAAAAAACTAGATTTTTTATTAAACTACTGTTGATTGAGTTTTGACCGGTTTTAATCGATTTTTAGCAGATTTTAACCGGTCGGACCTCTATTAATAAGAATTTGACCAAAAATAAAAATAAAAAACGAAAAATGAAGAGATTTCAGCTAATCGATCGGATCGGTTGAATCGTAAACCGGTGATCTAACCGATCTGATTTTTAAAACACTGATATTAATATTTGGCGATTTTAGGACAGATAATTAATTATAAATCTCTATAAAAATTATTATATTCATTAAAATATAAGACTAGTTTGACATTATTATTACAAAAATAACTTATTTTGGATTAAAAAAAAATCTTTTTGAATCAATTGACTTTTTTTTTTTTGGTGCAAAATCAACTTTTTGCAAAATAATACTACTAAACTGATACTTAATCAAACTGGAGAATTATAATCTAATCACTGAACTTTTCAATTAATTTGATTGAAAATTGGCTGTACAATTAAGCTTTTAAACTCGAAAATTTTGATTTGAATTTGGAAGCAAAATGATAAGTGGCAAGCATTAAGTTTGATAAGTTAGGTTGATGATACATAAGTTACGTTTGTTTTTTTTATGTTGTCATCACTTTTGACTTGAAAACTGTATAAACTTAATTAACAAATTTAAATGCGTTGAATAATAATAATAAGAACAACATTATACTTGCAATAATGAGTCTGTGGTATGATTAGTAAATAGTAGTGCACCATTTGAATTTCGGTCAGAAAAATATAATTATACTTGCTGCGAGTGAACGGCTATTTGACTAATAAATAATACTAATAATTAAATTCACCAGTGAGTTTAATATTATGAATTATCAATTTATTTATCAAAGAAAAAAGAGTAATTAATTTCTTTTTTCTGAATCGAATGTTTGGAGTCTGAAGTTTGGATTTCTAACATTCTGTCTCGCTAATATGTAATTATTCAGTTATTCATTTAATAATGTTGAATTAATAATAATTTTTTTAATATTAAAATAAAATAAATAATAATATTGGTGAGACTTCCGCATACAGTCTGAACACTTATTTTTTAAAGTTATTTTTTCTTATCAATAGACTAATTGTTAAATATATAATAATAATAAATAAATAAAATGAAATGTGTGGGTAATTTCACATTAATTAATAATAAAAAATATGATATTCAATCTAAATAGCTTATGTCATTTTATGTTGTAAAGCCCAATTTATTAAAAGTCTAATACTTAATATGAATACCAATACTTTAATTTTACCTTGACTTGCGGGTTGCCTTCTAGGGCTAGAGACTTTAACACTAATGCACCCATTAATTAATTCATAATAGTTAAATTAGTTTTTGTGTATCAATGATAAAGGAAGGAAAATTTTTATAGATTCAATCATATAAAAAAATGTTTTGAAGGGATAAATAAAACATTAATCTCAATAAATAATCAAATTGTACTTATATGATTTGTGTACTGTTTTGGGCTTAAGGCCTTATTAATGAAAGTTTTTTTTCTTTTTAGGCAGGAAAAAAAATCTCAATAAATAATCCAATAAAATTTAATTGGTATCTTATATATAATAAAAACTAAAATCATAAAAACATGACTGAACATATAGTTAAAATGTAAAACATCTCATTGTTATTAAGCAATTCAATTGATCTTTCTTATTTTTGGATTTAATCTTACAATTTATTCATATTAAATTCAACTTTAAGATTAGGTTTCAACTATACCTTAACAAGTTATTTACACATTATTAGACTAATAATCTAGCGATTAAATATCGATTTTATAATGTAACGTATGAAAATTTAATAATAAGTATATATTTGATTTGGGTATAAAAATAATAGTAATTTTTACATATTCTATTTTTTTTTTTTTGAAATATTTGTATAATATATATATATTTCAGATCTATGGGCCATGAACAGAGTTATATAAGGTTGAACTTAAAGCAGGCCATAAAATATTTGTATGTGAATGTGAGATTGAGCCCATAATCAATGTGTTCACTGTTTAGTTTCCGACATTCTATTTCATATTGGATTTAGGGTTTTTAATCTCTGAATTTCAATTTTCAATTTCACTCAACCGGATTAGAGGTGGACTCCTTAAATTTTTCTATTTATGTTCCTTAAAGTGAATATATGAAATTGGGGAGTTAATTGCATCCTCCATTATTTATTTATTTATTTTTTTTTACAATGAATCAGCGATCAAGGTTCACACATTTGCCACAACAATGGCTGCAAGTTTAGTTTCTAAATGTTCTCGCGGTATGCTATTTCTCTTTGCTTTCTCAATAATCTGCAATCTTTGGCTTGTTTCTATTTTTTTTTTTTTTTTGTTACAATTTGTAGTATTGATATTGGTGTATTTCTGAGATAATATGAACTGCATTTGATTTCTTTTGATGAGAGTAAAATTTAAGTTCTTGTTCTTTCAATTAAGTGGCAATTTTTTTTTTGGATTGATTCATAATTTACGGGAAACATGACCAGTGGGCTCCTCATTGTTGGGAGGTATTGGCAACAATTTTACTGGTTTGTTGGGCTCATTACATAAGATGACAAGCAGTAATTTCATGTCTCAGGTTAGTAATTTTGAATTTGGTTTGCTAGTAAAATGCTTTGATTTCTTCAAGTGATTAAAATCTCGTATAGAGAATTGAGAGTTGAAAGGTATATCATTTTAGTAGTCTTGCAAAGTAACATGCATTCAAATAGTTGATCATTCAAAATGCTTTCTTTCTGGTTTCTGCAATTCCCAGCTGTAAATGATTGGAAAGAAGCAATTTTCTTGAAAAGCGATGTTTTCCAGATACAAGACATGTTTAGTTATGCTTACTTCTCTTGAAAAATGATGAAAATACAAGGCACTTTTTTCTTTGATTAGGAGCAATATCATATTATCTTTAGGTCTACTACACCTTGAACTTTACTCGGTCCTTTAAATTTTTCCATTGAATCTATTGTATCCTCTGTTATAAAAATAAGTTTATGGACTTAATTGATAAAATTAGAAGAATTGGACAGAAACATAAAAAGAGCGAAAGTTCAGGATGTTTTTGGTTACCAGACCATATATTTTTGAATTTTTGCAGTAGCAAAGGACTTTCATACAAATAAGAACTGTTCTCAAAGTTGTGGAGAATTCAGGTGCAAAGAAAGTGATGTGTATACAAGCTCTGAAGGGGGAGAAAGGGGCAAGATTGGGGGACACGATAATTGCTTCAGTAAAAGAAGCTATGCCAAATGGAAAAGTGAAGAAGGGAAAGGTTGTGTATGGTATAGTTGTCTGTGCTGCCATGCAACGGGGCCATTGTGATGGGAGTGAGGTTAAGTTTAATGATAATGTTGTTGTACTTGTTGATAAGTAAGGTCAGCCAATTGGGTCTAGAGTTTTTGCGCCAGTTTCACATGAGCTAAAGGAATAAAAACCATGTCAAGATCCTTACTCTGACAGAGCATATTGCCTGAGGTATGGACCTCTTTGCTGAAGAAATTCTTGCATTACTGGGGACTACTTTCTATTGCATATTGAGGGGGAATTTTTAAGAAACAAATTGTTTTGTAGTCTTTATCTAAGAGCTGAAGTTGATCATATTGCTTTTATTCATAGATGCAGGTTGATTTCAGGCTTCATGCGTAGCATTAGCATCTGGTCTTTCTCCTGGACCAGTGAAAAAGCAATTATGATAGTAAAGATTTTTCAATGAGAATAAAAATGAATCCAATTTGGCAAAAATTTTCAGTTTTTGTTGTTCCCCTGGAGCCATATATATATATATAAAGTAAAGATTTTGCACTGTGACTATATTTTCAGTATGATTTTTGATTACCAATCTGAAGTTGTTGGATTAGCTCTGTTCAGTTATAGTCAAGTATTGCAAAAAATGGAACTGTGAATTGTGCTTCTCTTAGCTGTTTGTTGACAAGTAAAGATTTTCTCAAATATCAAAAACGAGAAAATGCAGGAAATTTTCTAAATGATTGAATTTTTGTATCATTTAGAATCCAAATTCCATCCACTGCAGAAAAAGGGAAAAAAAAAAAAAAAAAAGAATCATTCCATTTATTTACTATAGCGCAAATAAAAAAGTGATGAATTGATTGAAGAGTCATAGGTTAACATGGATTTTATTATTACTTCTCATATCAAATAAGTTCCTCATTTCAATAATAATGGAGTAAACTATGTTAATTTTTAACAATTATGTAATTTCAACCAAGAATCAAATTTAGTAGCTCTATTGCATATGTCAAGAAAGTGCAATACATATGCCTCAAGTTTAAATTAGTTATAATATTAAGAAACCCCATTCTTAAATTTGCAAGGTTCCCAAAATTCAGCGGATCTAATCCTACTACTATTCAGACTTCTGGTTTATTCTCATATGGTTTAGACCTCTCATCCCAGAACTTGATTTGAAAAGACCTGAGCTCCAACATCTTCTCAACCTCTTCAATTGGTAGCCCTTTAGTTTCAGGCACATAGACAAGGACAAAGATCAAAGCTACTACAGATATAACACCAAACATTAAGAATGTCCAGGAAGTCCCAATAGCTTCTGTCAAAGAAAGGAAGGACTCGGCAACTATGAGATTTGATATCCAGTTTGCTGTTGCAGCTATTCCTCCACAAACACCTCTGAATCTTAAAGGGTAGATCTCAGAGTTGACAATCCACGGCACGGTACCCATTCCCGGAGAGAAAAATATAATGTAGAGTGCCAAGCCGATGAGTGCAACCCATCCATATTTGCTTGGACATCCTCTTGTGTACCATTCTCTATGGTCATCATGGCACATATCCTTTACTGTGTCATCTGAGATTAAACATACCCCAGGCAGTAACTGCAATAAAAAGGAATGTTGGTTAGAGATAAAGCTGCTAAGAAAAATGCTATCAGACAGGTCTTTTTTATAATTATAGGTGTCTTTTACCTTATCAGAAGCTGAAGCACAAAATCCACATTCCGGATGAGCTTTCAAGCATTTCATGCAATCCCAAGAAACAGCATTTGTAGCTGTCCTGTAATCAGGGCAGGTATAATTTCCGAAACGAGCTTCAGTAGCTCTAACCATTGGTGAGTGAGTTGTAGTCTCATGGAAAATTCCTGATAAAAGACCAAGTGAAAGTATCACACCGATCAAACTGAAGATCAGAAGCTTCTTCCTTCCAGTCCTGTCAATGAAGTATATGCTCACAATAGAACCAAATGCGTTGAGTCCAGCAGTAACAAGTGAGAGCAGTAGAGCAGTTCGGTTAGACGCAAAACCAGCTAACTGAACTATGGTGGGACTGTAATACATAACTGTGTTAATTCCCACAAACTGCTGGAAAACCTGAAGGCCAACACCAGCAATTAGTCCTCTTCTCACTGTTTTGGTTTTGCATAGTTTGATAAGGTTAATCTTTTTAGAATTTCCTTCTTCTTCAATTTCTTTATCAATTGATTCCTTTAGATCCTGGATTTCTGATTCAACTTCTTCAGCAGGATATATTTTCCTGAGTATGGCTTTTGCTTCTTCTTCCCTTCCCTACCATATTAAAATATTAGAACTTGTAACTTGCAAGTGTATAATTGCCAATAACCTATTTAGACAGTCTAAGAGAGCAACCTTCCGGTATAACCAACGGGGTGATTCTGGGAGAAGTAACATCAAAATGAACTGCAGCAGAGCTGGAATACCTGCTATGCCAAGCATCCACCGCCAAGTCCCTGGTGCCTACACGACAAGAAAAAAAAAATCCTTACAGACTGATTCAGGAGCTTAAGGTATTTAAGGCCAGTTTGGCAGTGTTTGAAACTTTGTCTAAAATCAATTTTAGGCTTATAAAAAAACTAAGTGACAAGAAGCAATTGTTCATTAGTACAAAGAATTTTTCCTTAAATTTTGTCTAAAATAAGTTCTTGCAATAATAATGGTAAACTATCCCTTAGTATCTTTGCCATGGTTTACCTTAGTAAAGGCCAAGTTGATGAGATAAGAAAGAAACTGGCCGCCAGTAATGAGAAATCCATTAGTACTAACAAGGGCGCCTCGGATTTTCGCAGGAGAAGCCTCTGAAATGTAGAGAGGGGCTGTCATTGATGCCATTCCAACACCAAGTCCGACGAAAATTCGACCAATGATTAGAATAGCAGGGCCAGGAGAAGCAGCCATGACTATAGCTCCAATGAAAAATAGGAAATCTGCTGTAAGGATAGCACTTCTCCTTCCATATCGATCATTTAACCATCCACCAATTGCTGCTCCTATGATTGCTCCAGCAACTGCCATGCTCACAATGCTCTCCTATTTTTTGTTTATTACATAGTATTTTATTTACATGTAAGTTGAAACTGTGTTTAAAAAAACAATTATCTTGAAGCAATTTGAAACTAATGTTTAACTATTTTGATAATTGTTTAAAAAAAAAAAACTATTTTGATAATTTTTATGTTACAAAGTATAATTTTTAAATAGTACCATCATAATTTTATCTAATATTTTTTATACATTGAAAATTTTTCAAGGAGAGAGACTATTAGAATATCAGGGTTCAAACCTTGTAGACTACTAGTCTAATGTCTTAAGCTATGTTGCACGAAAATGGAAAACAAAAAATGAAGAAACGGAGAAATGAAAACCTGAAAATAACAATTTCTAAAAATATAAGATACGAAACGTAGGGAAAACGCGTAATTATAAAAAATATAAGGATATATTTATAAATATTAATTTATATATATACAAAAAATAATGATTTATAAATATAAATATAATAATTTTATGTATATATTATAATAATAATAATAATAATAATAATAATAATAATAATAATTATTATTATTATTATTATTATTATTATTATTATAAGGAAAAATAAAGTCGAAAGTGGATTTTTTTGTTTAAGGATTGATATGAGCGAGCTGAATTTTTTTTCAACTTGGAAATGGGTTTTTGTTTATGGAAGTGAGTTTCCAATTTTTTTAAATTACGAAAAAGTGCCCGAAATATTTCGGGCAAGTTTCCGTAAGTTTTCCATCAGGAAACATTTTCGAAACGTGAAAACATGATCCCCGAGAGTTTTCGTGCAACATAAGTCTTAAGTAGTATTTGGTAAAACTAAAAATTAAGTGCTGCATAAAATAAGTAATATAATTTTTAAATTATAAAAATATTTAAATAGTTATTGTATTCAGTGTAAATTTTAAGTTAAAATTTTTAAGTGATTTTTAGTTTAATTGAAACTTTTAAATCAAACGTTACCAAACATTTTAAAACTATTAAGTGATAAAAATTTTAATTTTAAATACTGAATAACGTTATCAAACACCCGCTTATACATAATTATTTTTAAAAAAATAAACTTAAAATAAAGTTCTTTAAATTTAAGGGATAAGGTGCAAATATACCTCTAATGTTTGACTAAAAGTGCAAATGAACACTTAATATTCTTCGAAACATGAATATGTCCCTAACGTTATAAAAATGGGCTAAAGTGTCCATTCTCTCTGTTACTTTCATTATCTCTCTCTCTCCACACTTTTCTTTTTTTATTTTTTTTATCCTTTCTTTATTTTTGTTTTTTTTTTAACTTGTATTTTACATTTACCTACAAAATATTTGTGTGTGTATATACATATAATTTGACTTTTTTCACTTATTTCGTATTTATCCATTTATTTTGTATTTATCTATTTATTTTAAAAAAGTGTGGAGAGAGAGAGAGATAATGGAGATAACAGAGATAAGGGGTACGTTGACTTATTTTTGTAACATTAGGAGCAAATCTGTATCTCGAAAAATATTAAGTGTTGATCTGTACTTTTAGCCCAACATTAAAAATATATTTAAACTTTGTCCCTAAATTTAAAGATATATTTATTTCCATCCTCATAATATTTCCAAGACTGTCCAAATAGAATTAGAATCTCATCCGCCAAATTTATGGGACCCTAAAGTTAATTTTCAAATGAGGAAATTACAGTATACACCATATTTTTTATTAAAATAACATTTGTACGGTCTCTTTTTATTTTTAACATTTGTTTTTCTTTTTAACGTTCTTTGTCTATTTTCTTTTCTTTCACACGATTCTATAAGCTGGTGAAGATGATGATGGAGGAGACGTACACGTAGCGATATTTTTTTAATATGTAAGTAATCATAACCATTAAGGATTATTTTATTACTTCTTTTTGTATTTGTTTTTTTTTTTTGGCCCAAAACTTCTTTTTGTAACTGATTGGGTGGCGAAATGGAGATAATTGACTATTGACAGGCTAAGATTTAACCTTTTGACTGATGAATTTTTTGAGTTATTAATTCGAAAAAATATATCAATAATTACTAAATTTATAATTATATATTAGTTGAGCAATATATTAGGGTGATAATATCAAACACAACATGAACCCAACACAAAATTAGCGAGATTGGGTTAGGGGTTATCGTGTTCCTGTCGATTTCGTGTCGACTCGATTGTGATAAGAAAATAATCGTGTCGTGTCGCGGGTTAACCCGTTAACTCGAAAACGACACGTTTAACTCATTAACACATTTAACCTAATATATTTTATAATTTTTAGAATATGTATATATAAATATTACTTTTAATCTTCTTTATAAATTTATATATAATTATATTTTATGTA
>CATKHJ010178046.1:0-17413 GCA_949750685.1 Vernicia montana
TTGGTTTTGATTATTGGAATTAATCTTTTATCTTAGAATTTAATGCTTGTGAATAATTGATCACTATTTGCATGTTTAAAGATATTATGTGAAGTAGTGATAGTAGAAGTATAATATTAGTTCATTGAGATATTAGACCTAGGGAATGTGTTGCTTAGAGATAAGAACACTCCTTTGTGATTAATTAAAGGATTTCCATAAAACATAATGAGTTTATGTTAATTGTTTGTGATCACGAGAGTAGACATAAAGTTAACATGAATACTTGTGTTGTGTCTTGAGAGAGAATATCATATATTTTAGGGAAATCTAGTCATTAATTCCAATGAAATTAAACCAATCTAGAGAACATAGAAAAATCATGGGTAATCAATTGATGAAATCTAAATCCTAAATCTTTATCATATATTGAATTTGTCTTTTAAATTTTCTTACATCTATTTTAAATTTCTTTTTCTTCACAACTGAATTAATTTTTTAAATAATAGAGTAATCATACTTTTTGGTAATTGTCAACACCTTCATTGTGGGATCGACACTCTATTCACAAACTATTACTTGTCCACGACCTGTACACTTGCAGATTTAGTACAACAGCGATCCTGCCTTACGCAACCTTAATGCCACTATAAATTTAAACGACCTGATAACAACACAAGCCATCATGCAAAGCATTTCGACCTCCTTTACAAACTTCACTGCTCAATTAAAAGAGCTAAAGCAAGCTATAACTCAACAGTCTCAAACAGCGGCCCCAGCAGCAGATCAACTTTATCCTTTGAATGGAGTTACTCAGACAAATCAAGAAAACACAAATATGGAACCTTGGTCTGACGAAGAACAAGAAGAGGATCCAGAAAAATTAGTAAAAAAGATTCAGGAGGTCATAACAAAGATAGGAGTCAAGGTAAATGAGATGGGCTTTGCCCTACGAACAGATTCGCCCATTTGTGATAGCATTATTATGGCAAATTATCCCCCAAAATTTAGAATTTCCACTTATATGGAATACTATAAGGAAACTACATTTCCTAAAAGCCATATCCATAAATTCCGAACCATAATTAATGCTCAAATTCATCTAGATCATGTTTTATGTAAACTTTTCCCTACTACACTAAAAGGATTAGCTCAAGACTGGTATCAGACCTTACCCCCAATGTCTGCCACATCTTTTGCCCAACTCTCCACCCTTTTTCAAGCTCGGTTCATTGCCTCTATTACCCCTAAAAAAATATCAACCGATCTACTGACCATCGTCCAGAGAGAATGGGAGAGCCTAAGAAAATATGTGGAACTTTTCAATAGCGAGGCGATCCAAATAAAAGACGTAAATAAAGATATCGCCTATACAGGAATGCTTCGCAGGACTTAGAATCACAATCTACACAACAATTCTCTCCCTGAAAAAAGATCAGAGGCAAAAAAGGTAATAAACAAAGCCAAAAGATACAGTTGGTACGAAGGGGATTTGTATCGATGATCTAAAACCCATCCTTGGCTAAAATGCATCCGCCCAAAAGACGAAGATTATGTGTTAAGAGAAATTCATGAAGGGATTTGTGGGGCTCATAAAGCAAGCTCTAGCCTCATCAGAAAGACCCTCCTACAGGGATACTATTAGCCTACATTGAAGAAAGATGAAGTAGAAAGGGTTCGCCAATGTATTCAATGTCAAGAATATGCACATGTTCCAAGGCTACCATCAAGAGAACTTGCTCCCATAGGATGCGCTTGGCCTTTTCAATAGTGGGGGATCGATATCTTAGGACCTTTCCCTCCATCAATAAGACAGTACAAGTTCTTAGTAATGGCCATTGACCATTTCACAAAATGGATAGAAGCTGAACCTTTGGCGAAGATCACCTAACAAAATGTCATGGACTTCTTTTAGAAATCAGTTATTTGCAAGTTCGGCACACCAGAAATTGTAATCTCATATAATGGCAAGCAATTTGACTACACTCCATTTAGATCTTTCTGTAAGGGCCTCCACATCAACCTACGATTTACTTCTGTAGCACACCCACAATCTAATGGACAAACAGAAGTAGCAAATCGGATCATCCTCCAAGGGTTAAGGAAGAGATTGGATGATAAAAAGGGTAAATGGGCAGAAGAGATGTATAGTGTGCTTTGGAGTTACCAAACCACACCTAAAGAACCGACGAGAAAAACCCCCCTTTTCCTTAACATTTGGTTCAAAAGTTGTGGTACCTGTTGAGATCGAACTGCCTAGCTATTGGACGAAAAGAGCTGGAGAGATCGATCAGGAAACAAAAATTAGAATCAATTTAGATATACTAGAAGAGAAGAGGAACACAGCTTATGAGAAGGCAGCATCCTATAGACAAAGGATGATTCGATACCACAATCACCGAGTAAAAGAGAGAACTTTCCAATAAGGAGAGCTAGTCCTAAGAAAGGCAGAGATCACTAGAGAAAATGCTAGAATTGGAAAACCGCAGCCTAATCGGGAAGGACCATATGAGATCGCCAGTGTAATAGGATTAGGAGCCTATAAATTAAAAGATCGCCAGGGAAGGATCCTACCCAAACATGGAACTCCGAAAACTTAACGGCCTATTATCAGTAAAAAGTCCATTCCTACTTCTTGTTATATATATATATATATTTTATTACTTTTAGTATTTATGATTCAAGCAGATTCTGACTATCAAGAGATTAATAAAAATTACTCAAGTAACTTTTTAGCATCAAATAGCATTCTCCACATTATAGTATCTACAAAAGAGAAAATCGCCACGGGATAGGCGAATTTTGTGTTCGCCTAAGATTCCCTATATGGAAAATTACCACGAGATAGGCGAATTATGTGTTAACCCAAGATTCCCTATTGGAAAAATCGCCATGGGATAGGCGAATTATGTGTTCGCCCAAGATTTCCTATATGAAAAATCGCCACAGGATAGGCAAACCATGTGTTCGCCTGAGATTCCCTATACGAAAAATCGCCGCAGGATAAACAAACTACGTGTTCGCCCAAGATTTTCTATACAAAAAGTTACCACGGGATAGGCGAATTATTTGTTCGCCCAAGATTCCCTATAAAAAGAAAAGCGCCACGGGATAGGCAAACAATACATTCGCCCAAGATTCCCTATAAAAGAAAAAATCACCACGGGACAGGCGAACTATCCGTTCGCCCAAGATTCCCTATAAAAGGAAGAATTGCCATGGATAGGCGAACTATATGTTCACCTAAGATTCCTTAATAAAACAAATCGCTAAGGAAATAGACAAGCTAAAAGATTTCCCAATAATAAAAAGTTTTTATAAATGCCAAAGAAACAAAGAAAAGACTTGCCAAATAAAGCAAAGAAATTAAATAAAAAGTTCTCATTGAAATAAAAATCTAGAGTTACAAAGACAAAAGCAAATATATATATATATATATATATATATATATATATATATATATATATATATATATATTATTGAACATCAATTCTTTCTATATTCTCAAGATTATAATCAGCTACTGTCAGGGGAAGAGGCTCATCATTAGGATCGACCATGGTAGAAGGAGGTGGAATCATAGCATCTTCATCCTCGTTCGGATAGATCTCCTCCACGAAGTAAATGTCTTGCTCAGGATATTTGCTTTGAATAGCAGCCAAGACATTTTCCTAGTAAGAAAGAAACTTGTTGGACATCGCCTCTTCATATTTCTCCTTTGCAAGCTTCTCCTTCTCCGCTTCTTCTTTAAGTTGGCGAACCTCTTGCTAGCTCACATCGAGTTCAGAACGTAATGAAGAGATTTGACCCAAAAGTTTGGCCTCCATATCTTTGTTTTTGGTCTCCATATCTTTATATTTGCTCCTTTCCACATCAAGAGATGTTTGGAGTTGAGCGATCTTTGAAGAATGATCAGTCTCCAACTTCTCCCTAAGGCAAGCCCACTCTAACCTCAGTTCATCATTTTGAGACTACATTCACTGTTGAAGTTCAAAGATAACGTTCACGGCCTAAAAATATAAAATAAAAAATAAAAAATAAAAAATATATATATAATGAGAAATTGTTCAAAAAAGAAGAACTGATGAAAAGACAAAATAGTCACACACCTTAAAAATGTACCCATAAGCAGATCCAGCTAGTTGGGCATTTGTAAATTTGGCCATATGCTGACCATCCGCTGACAGATGGATCACCTGCATAATATCGATAACTATGGATGGGTCACGGACGGAAGCTTCTTCGCCATATTTATCTTCAACAGACTTAGAGAACATTGTCAGTTTGTCAAGACTGATCTCCTCCACACCCAGGCAAAGTCACTTCATAGATCGCCCATAAGGACCCTCATGAGGACCCCTCTTCTGAGTACCAGTAGAAGCTATGGGAACTGGAAGATCACCAGCAAAAAGAACTGGAGGATTGCCGAAAGTAATGTTCGTTATAGAAAGAGGAGGAGGAGGAAGAGTAGTAGTCTTTTCCACCGGAGAAGATCGACTTATGGAAGCAGACTTGGCAAGCTTCTTTTCTTTCATCAGTTGAGCCAAAGATTTCATCTCTACAAATAAAAAATAAAAATAAGGAAACAATATCAGTACAAAGTTCATAAAAAAAGACACAGCAGAGAGATCGGTCAACGGATAATAGCAGCGGAGGAATGAGTAGAAGCTTTAGATCACGATTTCTTCTTCGAGCCAAAGGAATCCCCAAAGAAATGATCGTAAATAAGATTAGTATAAGATATAGGGCTTAATTTTGAAAAAACTTGTATGTATTTCTCCTCCTTAAAAGATAAAAATCGGAGACCACCAGGAGGAGACATCTTTAGTCTAATTACACAAGCATTGGGAAGATCGCCCTATCCTCGCTCATGGGAAATAATAAAGAATTTCTATTTTTAGTTTTAAAAAGATGAGGGCAAGGTAAAAAATTTATTATCACTTTGGAGGTTGAAATGATCAAAACCCTTTCTCGCCACAAGGTAGTATAGCTCCCTCACCTCTTTACAGGTGATGTCGAACCCATAGATTTTCCCTAGAATCCTAAGTCCGACTAGTATTTTCCAAGAATTAGGATGAAGTTGACAGATCGGAATATTATATTTTCGAAGGACATCAGTATATATACGAGGTAATGGAAATTGAAGTCCATACTCCAGGTTCTCCAAATAGATCATCCTATCTAGATCGCCAGTTTTTGATTTACAAATGTCCCCGGTTCGGGCAAACAAAGTTTGAAGACATCAGGAATATCATATAATGACCAAATTTCCAAGAGGCGATCTAGTTAATTCACAAGGAATGTTAACCCCCTTTTTGGGTTCAGAAGTTAGTAGTTTTGAGGGATCGACAAAAACAACGATAGAATGATCTGTAGATCGGTTAGCATTAACAGATTTGGGCACTCTCACAGATTGGGGGGGTGGATGTATATATACAGTATCAACCCTAGAAGAAGGAGATTGATCCGAAATAGTACCTTCGCTATTAGGATGGTCACCAGAAAGATGGTTGTTCTGACTATCTTCGAGATGAGCCATTTTGAAAGAAACAAAACAAGAAAGAGAGAATAGATAAAGGTGAAAGGAATAAAATACTTACTAAAGAAGTAGCATAATAAGAACTGGCGAAGCTGAACGGATCACCAGAAGATTCAAGATATCTCCAGAAAGAATAAAAAGAGAGGAATATTGAAGAAAAGTTCTTCAAAAATGCAGAAAAATGAGGAAGAAGAAAATGTTAAGTGGCGGCAAAGGTAAAAAATCAAAAAGAAAATATAAAACCCTACTTATAGGACAATGTGCAGAAACTAAAGGGTTTAGGAAATCATTCCATTTTGACATGTGGCATAAAAGCGTCTATACGACTCTCTTTTTAAAAAATAGAATTATTATGAAATGACAGAAACAGCGCTATAAATGAAGGCATTAGGAATTAAACTGTCAACCAAAGTTCTCCCCATTAATAGATTGCCCTTATGACAAGATCTCCAGGAAACAAAACAAATCCGAGTTTTTAACTCGGAAACTGGTGGGGGACATGTGTTGCATACCAATCTAAACTGATCGCCCTAGGTTTAGCTAGGAGCTGGCCCAGACAGTCTGTATTCGATTCTAAAACTATAATACTGAAAGAGAATAATCCAACTCCAAGAAGGATTCGGCACCTTGGGCATACCTCTATAAATAGTATCATTCTCTCCATTAAATGGGTAACGCAATTCTAAATATTTTTCAGTGACTAAAAGCTTACTAATCTCCATCTTTTCTGACTTAAATATCGAAATGGCCCCCGGACACATCGTCTGAACCCTCTAACCTGTTGTCTTGCAGGTACGGAAGATCGTCTATACTTATACTAGAGATCGAAATACTTTCTGAGCACATCAATTTCTATCCATACTTTTTAAATGGTTAATAATACTATAAATCATACAAAAGATTTATAATATTTACATGTTTATTACATTTTTATATAACCTAAAAAATAATATAAAAGTTTAAATTTCAATTACATTTTTGTATAACATGAGAAATTTAGAGTATAATATTTAAACTTATATTGCATTATGTATAATTTAATCCAAAAACTTTGATAAATTAATTATTTTGGAGATTAATTTTATTTTTTAACTCTACATATAGATATTAAAAACATGGAAAAAATAATAATTGGGGGGCCAATTTCATATTTTTACTTTATATATACATTATATATTTTTTTTATACTAAATTTTTTTTTTAAAAAAAATTGTTATATTACAATAGAAATAACTCTTCTCTTTGATAATTTTTATTAAACTAGTTTTTTCACCATGTGTGTTACATGTGAAGCAACCTTTTCAGCATTTTAATATTTTCTCTCTATTTTTTTTAAGGAGTTATTAAAATAGAAAGAAATATTTGACACACATAAAAATAAATATTATCTAAATTATATTATATTATTCATATTTGAAATAATAATTAATATCTTTGAAAACAAGGGTGAAATTTTGATGAAAGAGTTCTTCATGTATAATTCACTAGTCATATAGTTCATTAAAAATTATACTTAGAGACATATAGTTCATGTTAGTGAAATACTGATATCCTAAAAGATATAATTCTTGCAAAATAAAATAAGTCCTCTCTTTTCTAATATAATGATTTATCAAGATTTTTTTTTTATCGGTTTTTCCATTATATTTATATATATTAGTGATTGATAAAATTCTTAAACTTTTTTAAGTCTCATCAGTTAATTTATTGATTTTAAATTTATAATTATATTCAAATAATCAGGCTTATCATTATTATTTCGTTGAGAAAGGAAGAAAACAAAACAAATAATTACATCAAGCAAAATCTAGGATCAGCCACTCCACAAACATCATGGAGAAGCAAGCTAGCCATGCCAGAGGGAGTTCCTTCTTGAAAATGGGTTCCCATGCTAAGTTTGCTGCCCAAATGAGCCAACCAATTAGCTTCAGTAAAAAATGTTTTCCTGAAAAATATTTTTTGTATTTTCTAACATTTGTAGCGCTTCAAAAAATTAATGAACGAAAAATATTTTTCTGATCGAAAAGTTATTTTTCGAATTTTTACAAATTCATTATAATGAAAAAAATATATATAAATATAAATTTATTAATTTATCGATCATCGATACTTACTACCAGTGATCACCGATAACCATCTCCAGACGCCACCAACCATCGACAACCTCCACTACCGATCGCTGCTGACCACTAAATTTATCATTTTTATATATTTTTTCTCATATTTAATAATAAAATTTTAAAAGTATGAAATTATTATAAGTTTAAATATGTTTATTGTCTTACAAATTAAAATTTTTAATATTTTAACTAAACAATAGAAATTAATTCTTTGAAAAATATTTTTTTCTTAAAACAAGTTATTTTTAGGGAAAACAAACAGAGGTTAATTGTATTCAAATGATGAGGCTCATTAAGGACATAAAAATGTGTCTCCTTGTTTTGTTAAAACGACAGAACTAATTATAACTAGTGTCGTTCAGCAAATTGGACAAGCACAATATCAAACGACAAAAGCAAATATGCTTAATGATCAAAAACGACCCAAGTTTTAATCAAGAACAAGAAGCAATTCAGAAGATCCATCAAAACCAGAAAACTTGCTCAAATCCTTGTGAAACGAAATGCATTTCCCTCCATTTCCACTGCTCAATGCTACTAATACTTTCACAGCAAACAAGTGACATTTTTTTTTGGGTTCATAGTACAAAAATGCGGTCTCTTTCATGGCCAAGACTCCTCAAACCTCTCCTATTAGCTTACCAAGACAAAATTTCCGTTGCCCAAATCCACGCTCTCATGCTAACCACTGGTCTCTCCGCAAATGCAAACTCCGTTGGCCGCCTAATCACATCATATGCGCGCATTGGAGACATTATTTATGCCCGCCATGTATTTGATAAATTGACTCAAAGAGGCGTGGATGCATGGAATTCAATGATTGTCGCGTATTCTCGCAGAATTAACCCAAATGAAGTTTTAAATCTTTATAATAAAATGATAACTGAGGGAGTTAGACCTGATAGCTCCACTTTCACGGTGGCGCTAAAGGCATGTTCGAACTTGATGGAGTTGCAAGTGGGAGAAGTAATTTGGCGTCAGGCGGTGGATTTTGGATATGGGGATGATGTGTTTGTTGGGTCATCTGTTTTGAATTTGTATGCTAAGTGTGGAAAAATGGATGAAGCAAAGGTGATGTTTGATAAAATGGGGAGGAAGGATGTTGTTAGTTGGACTACTATGATAACAGGATTTGTAAGAAGTGGACAGCCATTGGAAGCGTTTGATATTTATAGGAGGATGCAAAGGGAAGGAATTGAAGGAGATAGAGTTGCTATGGTGGGGTTGATTCAGGCTTGTGCTACTTTTGGGGATTCAAAATTGGGTCTTTCTGTTCATGGGTATATGTTTAGGAGAGAGATGGGTATGGATAATGTCCTTCTTCAAACTAGCCTTGTGGATATGTATACTAAGAATGGACAATTGGAGCTTGCTTTACTTGTCTTCAAGGAGATGCCACTTAAAAGTGTTATTTCTTGGGGAGCATTGATTTCTGGCTTTGCTCAAAATGGTTTTGCAGGGAAGGCACTTGCATTGTTGGTTGAGATGCAGAGTTTTGGGTTGGAACCAGATTCTGTTTCTCTTATCAGTGCACTTTTGGCATGTTCACAAGTTGGATATTTGAAATGGGGAAAATCTTTACATGGATATATTGTTAGAAGGTTTCATTTTGAGCAAGTTTTATGTACTGCTTTGATTGACATGTATGCAAAATGTGGAGCACTTTCTTGTGCACGCGTTTTATTTGATCAGATAGGATCTAAGGACTTAATATTGTGGAATGCAATGATTGCCAGCTATGGGATCCATGGAGATGGAAGGGAAGCTCTCTCACTTTTTCTCAAGATGAGAGAATCAAACTTAAATCCCGACCATGCAACATTTGCTTCTCTTCTCTCGACTTTTAGCCACTCAGGACTAGTAGAAGAAGGTCAATACTGGTTTCATGTCATGGTTAATGAATACAAGATCCAACCAGATGAGAAGCATAATGCTTGTATGGTTGATCTTTTGAGCCGGGCAGGGCGAGTGGAAGAAGCTTATCAGCTAATAGAATCAATGCACACTGAACCAGGGGTTGCCATTTGGGTTGCTCTTTTGTCTGGTTGCCATAATTATAGAAAATTGTTGATTGGAGAGATGGCAGCAAAGAAGATTCTCGAGTCAAATCCAGATGACTTGGGAATTTATGTTTTAGTTTCAAACTTTTTTTCCATGGCCAAGAAGTGGGATGAAGTAGCTGTTTTGAGGAAGATTATGAAAAACACAGGAATGAGAAAAGTACCTGGTTATAGTGCAGTGGAATTGAATGGGAAGCACCAAGCTTTTCTAATGGAAGACAAGAATCACCATGAATATGAAGACATCTTGCAAATATTGGATGTTCTGGATAAACAGATGAGACCTATCAGATGTCTCCCAAAGACATGAGTTTGTGTTTCATGACATTGAAGAAGTGAAAAGGGTGTTTTTTTGTGTAATCACTCTGAGAGCCTGGTTGCAGAAAGCCTAACTTTGCAATCATATTAACAACTGCTTCTTTTTGGAGCTTTTGTTTCTAATCAGGATTAGCATTGAACGGGGTATGGAGACCCTATATCCTCGTACTTGCACAATTTGCATCAAGCAAAAGGATTTCCCTAGCACAGCTTGTTGTTCTTCATTTAGTTCCGAATGTATGGTGTCAATAAGATCTTTGATGCTGTTATGCCACAATCCTGCCTCCCATTAGCAGAGGAGTCTGCTAATGACAGAGGATAGTTTTGGAACCGGAATAGCAGGAGCAGACCTTCTGGAATAAAGGGTGAAAGTGACTGAATGTTTGTTCATTATGATAATGGATCTTTTATGTTGATTTGAGAAAGTAAAGACATCCTGGAGAGTGAAAAAAAGCCATGCAAATGAAAATCATTTTCTTCTTAAACTGCTGTACAACGTGGACCAGCTTTCCATCTGATAATTGAGGCTGTCACTTTTGTGCCCTGGGACTCCTCTGGCTCTGCTGGAATGATAGATTGCTGCGAGTTGATATTGAAGCATCTGGTAATTATTAATTCATTTATCCTATCTTTTGATAACTACGACAAGGGGACTATGTAACACAGGAATAATGCATTTGCATATGTCTGCAGGTACTTTCAGTCTTCTAGTTTCTGTGGAACTTACAGACGGCAACTAAGAAGACACCACTTCTGTAGTTGGGACCTTGTTTCATAGTTCAGTTTAACAAATGACATGTTTCAAAGTATGAAAAGAAAAGTGATAACTGTAGGGCCTGTTTGGATGGCAGCAGTTGTTAGCAGCAGGTGATAAACTGTTAAATTTTGGCAGCCTGCAATTAAGAACCTAATGCAAACGGCTAAAAATACCAATGCTCAGTGTTTCAATTATAATTTTGAACTATTGATTGTTGAATTTAAAATGCTATTCTAACTGTTGTATTCACCAAAAACCCTAAATTAGAGAGTTGAAAGCTCAAATCCAAAATTCAAGTTCTCAAATGCTCATCCAAGCGGATGTAATGAAGCATTTCTTTAAGTTGGGTAAAATAAATACCACTTTTCATTTGTGCATCTGCAATATCAGCAATCAGTTTGAATCGAGCATCATGCAAACGAAGGATATCAACCAGCAACTAACAATCCATTTTTTGTTTGGTCAATCACAGTCGTGATTGTTGGGCTATTTATGGTTGTTTTGTTGATACTTTCTTGAAATTTTGAGTATCGATTGACAATTCCACAAATGAAATGAGCAAACTCTATCTATTCCCTTATCAGATTATAAATTTGTCAACAATGAGCCTTTAATTTAATGATATTGAAATTGCCTTTAATACTGAATGGGCTTAAGTTTGAGTCTCAATTGAAACCAAATTTATCCACACAAAAAATGATCTTGCTGGACTTTTATTTAGTTGAAGACCCTTGCACACTCCCAGCAAACACGCACGCATAGAGAGAATTCAGAAAAGTTACAACTCTGTTGCAGCTTTAAAACTAGTAACCATGGATGCCATCAACAATCTGAATCACAAACTATGTCAGTTGGAGAAAACCAAATGTAAAGAAAGTCACTATCAACAATAGAAAACAAAGATGGTCGAGCCAAAGATTCTAGATTTAGTAGAATTACAAAATTTCTGATCCTGGTCATTTGAAGTTTTGAACCCATTCCCTATTATGAGCAATGATGCTAGTGCCTCCTTTTAGCCAATTAAGATCTGCTGATTAACGGCCATTTCATTTCCATAAAATGGAAGATGTTTTCTGCAACACCATCAGTGAACGAAAATACTTCATCTCTGCAAATTTCAAAATTTCCTCAGCCCTTGTATCCCATACCAGCCTGAAGATTTTGATTGTCTTCTAATAAACGATCATATTCAAGTAATAGGTCAGCAGATTGTTTTTGAAGTGAAACAACATGGGCTTCAGCAGTTTCGATCTGCTTGTCCTTCTCTTCATTTTCCAACTTCAGCTTCTTTAAATTTTCTGATAGGGTAGAAATTTGTTCCTGTAATTGCTTTATTCCTTTGGAAGCTTTCTCTTCCTTCTCTTTAAGCTGCATTTTCTCTTTCTGAAGCCTTTCAACTTCCTCTTTTGAAGATCCGATGTTACTTCTCAAACCAATAAGCTTTGTAAGATAATGGTGCATACGATCAATTATGAACCCAAGAAATAAGGTGAAACCTGCAAGATAAAGTTCAAGTCATCAGGGATACAATACTGAACTAAAAGACTGACAGGGATGGTTAAATTAGTTAACAGTCACTGGAATCAGTTTGAAAGTGCTCAGATATTAACACTATGTATCAGACATTAACACTATGGGTATTAGCAGCTAGAAGTTGAGCTACTCACTCAAGTCCGATATAAATCAGGTTAGCAATGGTAAAGAACCAGATGCTCCCAGTTGATCACAGAAAGCATATGATCAATTAAAAATGCCTGTTTTTTAATGATAAAAGCAGCCAAAATGCCATAATTGATGTCCTCACAAGAACAAAGAGGCTTTGTAACGGAGAAGAACATCATCCCAAAGCATGTGATGGTTGTCTAATAAGAAGTTTTAATAAGCCAAACTTCATGCACCAAAGAAAAAAGATGGGGATGCTTTATTACCCCACTCATCCAGAGACAAAGGTGTCAGAGGTAAAAGAAACAGGTTTACAGTCCAATATCTTTATTTCGCTACTAACAGCCTGTAAAATATTAAGTACTGCACACTCCATTTCTGTCATCACATAAATTTTCTCACAGAGCTGCAGAATTAAAAATTCTATTAGAAAGAAGAATTACAAACTATTACACAAATTTTCAAGTGGATGAGCTTGGCGATACATAACAAAGAATAAACCACATAAACATAAGACTCATGACCATTCAACACCCCATAACAGAAAAAATTATTTCTTTTCTATTCAAACTCATAGACTTTGCTTCAATTCATATGTTACAACATTTCAAACCAAGTAAAATTTAGCTTCAAAATTAAATGAATAGGAATTTAACTTTTCAAGGTGATAAATGATGCTTATATTATTTATCATACCTTAAAAAATGGGAAATGGGTACTTTTGGCTCACTAAGATAATTGCATGCGCAAACAAAAGGAAGAAGATAGCTGCCAAAATTTACATGCTGAAAGCAAGCTCAACTGTTGGAGGTTAAGAATGACACTTACATGGCCATCGTTGACCATATCTTCAATCAAGGTTAGATTGCAAATTGTTTTACTAAGATAAACAAGTACACACAAATGTAAAGGGGATAACAGAGTCACACCCCAAAAGAGTACTCAACATTTGGAAGCAACAAATGACATTTATATCACACTCCCTTCTCTCTTCTGGGTGTGTTTTTACTTACCAAACAAGAAAAACCAATCATGCTGATGGTTTCCCCTTTTTAAATTAACAACCAATGAGGGCCATTGTTATCCAAGAACAGAGGTTAGGTTACTTCAGTCCCACTATAATGGTCAAAGCTGGTCAAATATCTCCAAAACCTTTTAGCATCAGTGCATCACCAATGAATGATATGGGATTTATGTTTACACCATCATATGAGAAAGTTCATTTATTTCTTTATGCCTTCATTTACAAACATTCACAAAAATACATCTGTACCAACTAAAAGACAGCAATAATGGTTATGAAATTACTTCAACTGGTAGTAATCTTTAATCTTCTATGAGATAACAGAGGTCAAATCACAAATCTGTTAAACGAATCAAGGTATAATGGAAAGCGCCAAAACTCTTCTAAAAGAATGGTTGACACATGAATGCCAATAAGAGATGGAAATTTTTATTTCCTTCAAAGAAAAAACAGGACTGATACTTTATAGATAGTCTCCTAAATGGGAACCACATTAATACTAGTGATGCACGTACTGTCTCCATGCAGATTCATTATGTTCACCGATTTTCACACATATCTTCTGCAAAATTCACACAACCCTGAAGAAATCTTTAACTATGCAAGTTTTGGCCAATGTCCAACATTTAAGGGCATAATGTTCTATAGGAGCACATGCAAAAGGTAATGCAGCCTGGCCTCACGTACATTCTAACCTATTTCTCAATAACTTACTTCCCAGCAGCAATTTCCACCTCCTAGCCTCATAAGTAACAGAATATTATCAAATTTTCTTTCGACTCAAAAGCCAACATCTTTAATTTGTCAGTCTGGAACTTTAATTTGATGAGGCTCATATATTCTATATATTTTGCCTGACAATTTCTTCTTCTATTCAGTGATTTATAGTTCAGTAATAAAACAATCCGCATACTTAACATTAATTAAGTTCAATTGCCCAACAAGCTAAAACTAGAAAAGCATAATCCTCTATATAAAGCTACTATATGCCTCATAATAAAAGTAAATGAAGCAATAAAAAATAACCCAGCAAACAAAAGAAAGCCCAGAAAAAAGAATAGGATCATACCCATGAGTGATGCCTCAAGCAAGTGGGTTCTCCATAGAACCTGATCCATGGGTGACATGGTGCCAAGCTTTGCACCCTTGTTTTGGATCTTAACAATGCTCATAAGGCTTGATAGGAGAATCACAGACATGGTACTAGCAATAGTTTTCACAGTAGCTGGACCCTTTCCCATCTTCAGCTGATCCAAACTCTTTATCACGAGTTCTCTCAAGGGACCAATTTTTACCAGCAATAAGAATGCCACAACCCCTTCTGCAAAGAGAACTAAAAATAGCAACTGAATCATCTCTGCTTCAACACAATGCCCACCCACAGAGCTAACTTTATTTTTTCACAAGGAAAGAAAGGGGGTTGGGTTTTAAACCCTATAGATTCAGACAGAAATCAAAGAGAAACCTTTTGCATTGAAACTAATTGTGCTTTACATGACAGTAAGAACTGGATCATCTTTGAATTTTATAACAAATGATAAAAAAGTATGAACCTTTATAAGAAAATAGAAAAACCCACTTCAGAAAACCAAGCTTTATCTTCAAAAAAAAATTAGGTTTCAAGGTTACAGATCTGTAAAATTAGCTCCTTCAAGCAAAAAGACAAACTTTACATGAGTTTCTTTTGCCCACTCCAAAAAACTAAAAACTTAATAGTGAGGTTTAGGGATTAGTGGTAGGTGAATATGGCAAATAATTAAGCTTTTTAGCAAGCTAAAAGAGATTAGACTTAAAAAGAAGAAAAATGAACAAATGGGTATCAGGCAAAAGCGAAAAATATCCAATGGGAATGAAAAAAAAAAAAAAAGGAAAAAAAAAAAGAGAGTAATCCTACCATTACAAAATATCAACCGTTTTAAAAAAATTAAAAATTAAAAATAATGGTGATTTTAAAAAAGTATTTATTATTATTTTTTTATTTTTTCGTTAAATATTAATATTAATTATTTTTATTTTTTTATATTAAAATTAAAATATTTTAAAATTGTGATAATTTAATAATTTTTTAAATAAGTTGTTGAAATAAACGACAGATATTAGTAGAATGGAAGGAGAATTTGGAGGGGGAAAAAGAACAACACCACAACATTAGCCCCGGAAACAGAGATTATGATGTGTGCCTCACTGCATGTCAAGGCAGTGTTTGGTTACGGTAAAGATGATTGTCAAAGAAAGAGAACAAGTTGCCTTGGAACCTGGAAGAGCGGTAGCTACACTTTCTGAAAGTAGATAATATATATAAAAACTCGCTGGATTTAGTTGACGCGTGGAGCCTTGCAACTTCATCTGACACACCTCCCTAACTTCACGCTCAACTAATTAGACTACCTTTGTCTCAATGTGAAAATGTGAAGATCTTTTTTTTTTTTTTTTTTTTTTTCTGCCTTCTAATGTTTCTCTTTGTCAATGGGTGACAAAAATTTTTCAAGAATTTTCTTAATTATTGGGATTTTTGTTTTTAATTTGAAAACTCGAATTCAGGACTTTTTAATTTTAAAAATTACTCAATTATCATTGAATAAAAATTCATTGATTAATTTATTTTTTTTTTTTTACAACAAAAAAAAACTCAAATTATGTATAACATAATGAAAATTTAGTTGTGTCAATTAAAAAAAAAAACAGAGAAGTATAACTACCTGAGCGTCTACCAAGAGAAAGAGTTACACTATTTACCTCTCATTTTAATTTTATCTTGCAAACTCAAAAAAAAAAAAAAAAAAAAAAGAGAGAGAGAAAATAAATTAATTTATTGATATTTACTTTCAAAATGGAGGGAAATAAAGCTTTTTTTAAAGTTTTTTTTTAATTATATATAGATATATCACTCTACTAAAATTATGAAATACACTGTTAAAGCAAGAATAATAGAGAAAGAATTGAGTATTTTGTATATACTTTGATGTGTAAATTACAAAGGAAATGAATGGTATTTATAGGCAACAAACCACCATTGATGGATGCTTGATTGAAGGGAGATAGCTGGATGAAGGAACTGCACATGGTGATGGTATACAAAGTCTAAGTTGGTTGAGCTACTATTTTTTATTATTACATTAACATTCCCCCTCAAACTGAAGATGGTGAAAGATTAGTCATCTGAAGTTTGCTAACAAGATCACGGAAGCGTTGAGGTGGATGAGGTTTAGTGAAAATATCAGCTGTCTGATCAATGGAGGATACTGATAATAATTTGACTGAATTTTGTAGTACATGATGTCGTACAAAATGACAATCATTTTCAATGTGCTTGGTACGTTCATGAAAAACATCATTATGAGAGATTTGAATAGCACTGCGGTTGTCACAACGTAGTATAGTAGGAGATGACTGCTTAATACCCATATCTTGAAGAAGTCGACGAAGCCAAATTAGTTCCGAAGTAGTATCAGCAAGTGCTCGATATTCAGCTTCAGTACTTGATCTGCATACAACACTTTGCTTTTTGCTGCGCCAGGATATGAGGGAGTGACCAAGAAAGAAAAAATAGCCAGTAGTTGAGCGACGATCAGTAGGGTCTCCTGCCCAATCAGCATCAGTGTAGGTGTGCAAGTTTAGAGATGAAGATCTAGAAAAATGTAATCCATAGAACAAAGTTCCTTTAACATATCGTAGAATTCGAAGTGCTGCTGCAAAAAGAGTGGTGCGAGGTGCAGACATGAATTGACTGACTACATGAACTGCATAAGCAATATCAGGTCGAGTGACTGTGAGATACACAAGACTGCCAACCAGTTGTCTATAGAGAGTACCATCATGTAGAGGAGTACCATCTGTAGTGGAGAAGTGAGTATTTGCCTCAATTGGAGAATTTGAAATTTTCTCATCGGTGATACCAGCACGAGAAAGAAGATCTGTAGCATATTTGGCTTGAGACAAATAATAACCAGTGGA
>CATKHJ010178102.1:0-13655 GCA_949750685.1 Vernicia montana
TCCATGTAAATTTTAATTAATGTTATTTAGTTAATCATTTTTGGAGTAAGAGAGCGATTTTGTGATTTCACTAATACCCATAAGGGTTAGAGGAAATACTCTCATTTACTTGTGTATGTTTAAATACTCGCTCTTTAAATACTTGCTCTTTATTTTTTATCTATCTCATAAATTATGCTATGCTCATGCATTATGAATTGACATCAATATCCGTCATCCATGAAATCATTTTTCAAAAGTCAAATCAAATTTAAATGCCAAATCGAGATTATTCAAAACCAAAAACCTAATCCCCGAGCCCAAACTTAGTTCGAAGATTAGTGATTTTATCCTTGGGTAAATTAGTCAAAAGATTAATAAATTGGAGTCAAATTGGATTTTTTCCTTAATTTTCCCATTTAAAATAAATTAGGGTGGCGACTCCCGAACCTTTTCAAAAATCAAATTAATTTTTCGAGGCGATAGCCGCTTCCAATCGTGAGCACCGAAACCTGTTCCTTAACCTCTCTTAAAAATCGCTCTTGCCTTTCCTTAAGGCCTTTCATTTTTCTCCGAGCGAGGGGAGGGGCATTCAGGTGAGGCCTCACAGCGTACTGTACTGTCCTTTCCTTTCAGGACAATCCTTGACGTAGTGGCCCATCTAACTACAAGCTAGACATGCACCAGAGGCAAACTTGCAAGTACAGCATGTTTCTTCCCACATTCAAGATAAGTAGAATTCGTGAAATCCTGATATGAAGTTTGTGGTGCATTGTAGCTCACTGGTGCTTAAGCCACAGAAGTACTACGGGTTTGGCCTCCCCCTCTCAGTAGGCTATGCACTGTAGATGAAATTGGAGCTTTAGATACCTAAACTTGCATATTGTTTCCCCCTTGTTTACCTTGACTACCTTGTCCCTTGTTCTTGTTCTTGTTCCTGTTCTTTTGCTCCCTCTCTACCCTTGCAGCTCTCTCTGTCTTGTGCCTAGTCTCCATCATTTTGGCTTCATCAATCAGCTTAGCCAAAGTAGGGAATTCCACTGAAAGAAAAGCATTATACAATGGAGTGATCAATCCCATCCTGAACCTCTCCACTTTACTTGCTTCTGTAGGAACTATGTAAGGAGCTAAGTCTGTTAAACTCCTTAGCATATTTTGAAATAGTCATTCCGGGTTTCTGTCTTAACTGTTCAAACTGTAAAGCCTTATTCTGTCATTCCCCTTCAGCTAGGAACTGGTCTATGAGTTATTGCTTGAACATAGCCCATGTAGGAGGATTCTCAATGTATACCCTCTCTTCTACATCTCTCAAGTACCATTTCCATGCTTCTTTATCCAACTGTAGACCTACCAACTCTATCACCCTTGCATCTGAACAGGGCAATCTACGGACTAGCTTGTCCATCTTCTCAAGAAATTCTTGAGGTTCCTCACCATCTTCCCTAGCAAATTTTGGAGGCTTAAGTCTCTTGAAATCTTGGATGAAAACCCCACCATCATCAAGTACTCTTCTCTGCCCTCTTTCTGGTATAGGCACTAATGGAGGAGGAGGAACCCTTACCTCCCTAGGTGCCCTTGGTACCACTGGTGGAGGCGGATGAGGTTGTGGAACTTGTTGAGCCTCCCTCAAAACTTGATTTTCCTCCCTCAATTGCCTTATCTCTTCTCTCAAGAGTTCAATGGCATCCATTGGAGGAGGTGGTACATAATCATCTTCTTCTCGTTGGACTCTTCTTCTTTGATTTCTAGGTGGTTCTTCATGAATAGATGCAGCATCGGATGCCGCTCTCCTTCCGGGGTGAAGTGGTCCCCTACGAAAAGGAGGACGTCCTCTTCTTGGTGGCATCTATACGATAACATGTAAACTTATATAAGAATTCTTAACACATAAAGATAACGCGGATTTATACATAACGATGACTTCAATTGACAATAAGGAATTTCCTATGCTTCATAGTAGTTCTTATATTATACAACTCATATAGCTTATTTATATCTACTATAGACTTTAACTTACGCTCTGATACCAAACTTGTCACGACCCGACTTTCGAACCGCGACGATCCTAAGGCATGGGTAGGCTTAAGGCTACCAAAAACTCGTAGGAACCTTACCAATCAATCAACTAACAATATCATACTATCATCCATACAATATCGTGCAATCTCCTAAGATCTAAACCAAACAACCAGGCTATTCCATACTCATCAATAACATGTATAATTCAAATGTTCATTCATCAATAGTCATATCTTATATCATCTTACATCATACATCATCCATAGATTAATTTCTTAGGGGCCCAAAAGAATACTCATCCAATACATGTACCATGAAGCAGCTAAAGATTTGAATCATTATCTTTACAATATAAATAAAAAGAATGGAGCTTTACATTAATCACTTAAGTTTTCGAGGAAGAAGAAGAACACCTTGGAAACCGAACTGATAAACTATAGTTCACTTGAAAAATTGAATCACTAATGAGATAAAGCAGTGAGTAATGATTATACTACCATACTTTGTGAGGCTTGGTGATTCAAGGATAACTCACAAGAAAAGTTTATGGTTCATACAATAACAATAGTTCATAGGGTTCATTCATCATGTACATGTCATATTTAGCATAAATAGCAATAACTTGAATAGAGGTTCATAAGTCTTAACGTTCCCCATGAGAATGAGTATTTGCCAATAGGCGTTACCGAGAACTGAGACATAGAACATATTCAATCATGAACATTAGTGGTAGAGGCTCTTCTTAACGGAGCATACCCTCAATCTCTGAGCAAGATTGATCAGATCTCACGGCTAGGACGACAAGCCCTTCCTAGCTAGGACTTGGATACTTTACTCTATCCAATAGAGTACATTATGCACAATGTCTGATGTCTTGCCCCATATCAGAGTTGGGATTTTCTGCTTTGGTTCATGGTCATAAGAATTTATACAAAAGGAATCATGAATCATAGGTCATTATCATGCATTGGTTCTTAGAGGTTCATGCCATAGTTATACAATAAACATGGTCTTGGTTTAATCATGGTTCATATATACAATAAAGTTGATATCACAATAAGGATATTTAACAATAATCAGTAATCATTTCGAAGTTCATTAAAAATTAGACATTTATGCCCCATGGTTCAAAACATAATCATAATAGTATAATTATCACTCACCTTAACAATGCAATCCCAAAAACAACTTGCAATCAACCTTTATAGCAAGCAAATGTGGTGATCACACCCTTCTTCATCATCATTCTTTCTATCTCTAAGAGGAGCTACAACCCAATCATGGAAAATAGAAATAAATCATATAATCTATCAACTTGATTCAATTAACAATGCTAATGATGCTAACTTAACTTAATCTTACCATAACCTTACATCTATTAGAAGAAATTGAAAGGAAATGGTAGAAAACATATAAACCCTAACATACCTCAATTTAGATACTTGATCAATGAAGAGAGGAAATGGATTCCTTAACCCTAGATCCTCTTAACCATGCAATAAATATGCTACCTTGAACTTAGAATGAGTAGATTGAGAGTTTCTTGAGAGAATTTAGGCTTAAGAGGTTTGAAAAGTCAGGTGGAAATGAATTTAGGGCTTTAAATCCTTATATAGGGTTGTTCTCCCGATTCTGTCCCCGACGAGAGTCGTGGTCGAGAAATGCATTTCGCGGTCGTGATTCTTATATTTTGGTCGTAATATAGTTGTTGCAGTCGCTACCTAGTACTGTTCACATGACTGCTTATACTTCTTCAACCATCCTACTAATTTCAAACAGAAGAGTTCACGGTCACCATTGCACCCACGGTCGTGGTCGCTATATGCCAATCGCGGTCGCAATTCTCATATCGCGGTCGCAATTTACGCTTTGCAGCCCTTCTTTATGCAATTCAAACCTTTAAGTCCAATTCTCAATTCTAATCAATCTAACTCATCAATACACATGATATAACAACTATAAATCATTCATATAGTTAATGAGAAGTTCATACATGTACAGTCGGGGTATTACACACACCTTCATTTTCACTTCATTGATCACCATCACCATTACTGATATGATTTTAGGTTGGGTCATGTGCACATCAAGTCTTGATCAATTGTTACACTCTGACTCCAATGGTATGATGGCCTTAAGGCATGAGTAGATTTAAGATCACCAACCACTCGTAGAACCCAATGATTTCAATAGAACTCCCTATATCAATATATAACATTTCTAATACAATGCATACATTTGATTATATAATAGTCAATATCCTCCATTATAATACAATTTCCATATGTTCAATATGGGTGAAGATTAACCTTTAACTATCACCTATAATGAATAAGGGAAAGCCCAATAATATCTTAATAGAATAAAAAATAAAATACTGTCAATATCTACACGTCCATTCATACTACAGAGTGTCTAAAATAATAACATATAATAACAATACACAATTAAGTGATTATAATTATACATCAAATATAGCTTCTTATAAAGAAAAGGAAAAGCAAGAAGCTCAATCTTCTCTTACTCTAGCATCTTTTACTCTAGCACCTAAAAACCACAAATGAAAAGGGGTGAGTTTTCAAATCAATGAATTATGAAATACATCAATACCTGGGGGTTATTGAAGGAATATATAATATAACAATGCAATATGTTAGAAACAATAACATATATGTGCCTAGAATGAATGGCACCAAATTAATACATTAAGACAGAACAATAACAATAACAATAGTGGAGCACTCATGGGTGGGACTATAACACCATCCCCATAGGCTCCTATAAACAATGATAGAGTACTCATGAGCGGGACTGTACCACCATCCCCATAAGCCTTGAATCATATGCTTGCACAGAGCATACGCCTAAAGTAATATGGTCCTCCCTAAGTAGGACACTGATAATGTAAACTCTATTAGTTGAGTCACCGATACACACGGTCTAATGAATTATCCCCCATTAGTATAGGCGTTATGTCATAAGTATGGTCGATGGCTTGGTCATGATTCGGTAAGAACAATAGCAATACATTGGCCTAAATGATGATCTCTCATTATCAATAAGACAATAATATTAGGTTCAATATAAAGGTTTATTATCAATAAATTAAAATGGGTTTATAGAACAATCATGTGTTCAATGATTAATAACAATGACAATGATATTAACAATAATCATAAAGCAATATAGGTCACTTAGAATGATTAAATCAATAGAAAGATACAACAAAGAATTTCATGGTGGGTTACCATGTATTAACATATTTCATAACTCACCTCACTTTGCTAATCTCTCCAATCAAGCTCAAATCACCTTAATTTGAATGAGACTCAACAATTCCTTAGCTCACTTGCCTACATAATAATCCCCAATTCAATTATCAACTATATTCTTAGGGTTTCTTACACCTAGAGTTTCTATGGATTCAAACTCAATAAAACTTAAATTTTTCATTAATACCATTAATACTGTTCATCTAACTCATTACTAACTTAATCATACATGATTATCAAATTCAAATATCAAATAAAATGTTTGTAACTAATTATGGACTGTCGAGCGACACTCGCCGAAAAGTCGCCGAAAAATCATTGGAAAACTATATTGATGGTGATTGACGGCGAAACGGATATCAATGAATTCATCTCAAAATGGGAAATTCAGAAATATAGATCACTCTCCCTCATTCGCTGGAGTTCGCCGAAAAACAGCGTCAGCAACTTCAGTCTTTGTCGGATTCCGGCCAAAATTCAAGTTAGTCAAAGATGGGAAAATGAGGTACCAAAAGAAAGCTTAGGAGAAAAAGAATCCAACCGTACCATAATTGTCGGGAACAGAGGTTAGAGCTGGCTGAAAATAGCTCTAGCAGATCTCATCGGCGGGTGCAACCATATGGCACATACGATGGCATCTGGCAGCAAGCTTCTACCGATGGACTCATCGACAATTGGGCTATCCTCTGGTGGCGCACGTGCGATGGTCCGATGGCTAGATGGTGGAGTTTAACAATGGCAGAAGCTTCTCTCTCTCTCTCTCTCTCTCTTTACTCGAGCAAGCCAACACAGCTGATTGGTCCAAAATGGACCAATAAGATTGGTACATATATACATAAATAATAATAATAAAATAATAATATCTTTAAAATCTCTCTCTTTTTTTTATTCTGGAAATTAAAATAAAATTAGATTTAATTAATAAAGTACCACAAAAATTAATAAATGTCATAATTAAAACTCAAGATATTACATCAATGTTATCCAAGTCCAAGCATTGAACAAAAATAATGAAGGTATGTAAATGAATAAGGGGTAAGAGATGGCACTCCATCCTCAGACCGTCCAACGAGTTCCCTTTGTAAATCAAAATACTCAAATACAATAGCATATACAAAAAGATATTAATTCATTCAAAAAAAGGAAATCAAACAAGAAACACAGAAATGAGAGGGATAGAAAATGTTACCAAATCCACGAATGAAATTAATTATAGCTTCAATGAAACAGAACAGACCCATTTTTGCTTTTTTTCAAACACCAAAGGCGATTTATCCAAACAAAATCGGAAATAAAACAAGACCTAAGCTCACGGATATTTTGATTACAACACCAATGAAGCAGACCTTTTTTGTGTCCCCCTCTTCTCCAACTCTGAAAATTCGAAATTAATCCTAAACAATCAAAGAAACAGATGAGCAAGTCTCTCCTCTTCAAACACCGAAAAATGATGGAGAGAGAGAACTATTTTTGAGGATCAAGGAAGGAGATGGGTCAGTTTGTATGGGTGAGAGAAAGAGCTGTGAGTGAGTGAGGGTTGGTGAGATAACTGAGTTGGTGAATGGAGAGAAAGAATCAGTGAGGATTCAATAACGATTTGGGTTTTTTGTTATTTTCTTTTGGATTGAAGGTCGCTCATCTGAATTTTAATCAAGAGTTTTCTAGTGCTTAGTGTTTGGTGGTTATGGAGATCGGTGATGGGTTGAGTCACCGGTAGGAGATGGGGGTTTGGGTGAGCTGATAATGGATGATAGACATGTTCGTAGGCTAGGCCGCGGGTCTCAATTAGTGAAAAAAATTGCGGGCCAAGTGAGCCAGGCCTTTAAAAATTGAACAATTTTCAAATCCAAGCCCGACCCATGAATAAGTCTAGTGGATGAGCTGTGATGAGAGTGGCTGCGAGATAGAGGAGAGGGAGGTTTCTGGTGAGGGTTTGGGTCTGGGTCTGGGTTGAGAGATCAAAGATGGTGAGTTTTTTAAGAAAGAGAAGGCAAGGGTGAGAGTCGTGTGTGTGCAGAGAGTTTTTAAGAGAGAGAGAGGGAAGATGATCGAGAGATCGGTGTGTATGTCTGAGTTGAGTGTAGGAGAGGAACAACAATGGTGAGATGTCTGTGTGTGATTGAGAGTGGGGTTGGTGAGAGCGGTGAGAAGTGAGCTGAGATCGATTCTTTGGCTGATGGTGAGAGCCGCCAGGAAAGAGCTGTGAGAGTGATCTGTGTTAGTAAGGGAAAATTAGAGGAAAAATCGAGAGAGAGAGAAAGAGTGTAGGCGGTTGATCCCCTTCCCTAAATTATTAGGGTTTTATTATATTTAGCTAAGAGAGGGAAAAGACTAAAATGACCTCTCAAATAGTTTTTTTCTAAAATATTACTTAAGGGCAAAAGTGATAAAATGTAAAAGGGAATGGAGGGTCTAGATTAAAACTTGAGGGCTACTCTAAATTTTAAAGGTTCAGATTCAAAGGGTTCAGATCAATTCAGATTTTTAAGATGTTAATCTAATGGTTCAAAAATAAAATTCTATTATCTTTATAATTATTTTTATCCATTTTTTTTTATTGAAACTAAATGCTAAAATTGCTTTTAAAATTGAAATAAAATTTTTAAAGGAACAAAAATAAATAATTAAATGAAATTAGTAAATAATTAAAATAGAATCAATGTCGCTTTTAAAATTGAAATATAATTTTTATAAGGAACAAAAATAAATAATTAAATGAAATTGGTAAATAATTAAAATAAAATCAATACCTAATATATAAAAATAATAATAATATAATTTCTTTTTATATTTAAAGAATCAAACATTAAATTTTAACACCAACTCCTGTTCTATACATTTTTTGAAAATCTTTATATATTCTTTTAAAAATAAATATTTTTTAAAATTATCCTGAACAAAATATAGCGTCTACCATTGAAATAATTGAAATTTTCAATTTTTAAACAAATCTTTTTTTTTTTTTTGAAATTTTCTATAATTTTAAAAATAATTAAAATGGTATAGACAAAATATAGTGTCTACAGTTGAAATAATTGAAATTTTCAATTTTTAAACAAATCTTTATTTTTTTTGAAATTTTCTATATTTTTAAAAATAATTAAAATTGTCTGGACAAAATATAGTGTCTACATATAAGTTACCTAAATTCATCAAAATTAAGTGTTTTAGTGATGTTTGGACCTAACTTTAGTTATTAAATAAGCCCAAAACAAATTTAGTTGTTGAATACTTGTTTGTTAGGTTATATTTATTTCCTTTATAGAGAGAATAGGAATACTTTGATGTTAAATTAGAGTTTTTCATTAAGGGTATTATTGTAAGCCTATATTCTATAAATAGGCATACAATTCATTGTAAAATCATACTTTGATCAATAAGTTCTTCATTGGACTTTTTTGAACTTATCTAGATTATTCATTTTATGGCGTTCACAACTAATACTTTTAGTTTTTGCTTGGTTTTATACATGTGGTTCGTGATTGTAGATAATCATTGGATCAAAGTTTTATCAATCAAATCTGATTTGGCTTTCTTAAGATTTCTCTTTCATACTTGAACTAGGATTTCAAAGCACTATTTTTGAGGTTCGCATTAGTTTGATATCAGAGTTTTAGCTCTAAATTAGATTTATCTATCATTTAATTATCTTGTTTCATAATTTATTTGTTTCCATTTGTTTCTGTTTCTTTCCATTTTGTGATTACATACATGTTTTCACCTTAAATCATTTTGTTCTTATGTCTTTGTTGAGTTCAAATTGCTGCCACAATTTTATTCTTGTTTTCGTTTGATTTTGTTTTGTTTCGTTTCTACACCCTTGTTTTTCTTGTCTTCAAGTTATTTCCATCAAATTTAATTGTAGCCACACCATAGTTCCTTGTTCCCTTATTTTCATTTTATTTACTTTAGTTTCTTAAGTTCAATTACCTAGTTTTAAAAAAATGAATTTAAAAAAAAAAAGAGAAAAAACTAATAGAAAAGAAAAAAAGAAAAAAAAAATTGAAATTCGATACATACTAATAGTATTTATATTAGTTGGAGTGTGTTTGTAGTCCTTGTCTTAAAGAGATTCTGAATTTTGAACATTTGGAGTGATTTTCAACATAAGATTTGGAAGATTTGAAAAAGATTTGGGGAATTAGTTTTCAACTAGGATTGACTTTTCAACTCTAAATTAGGTTTGAATTATCTATTCCTTGTCCAAATTTAATTTGTTTGCCTCTATTTCCTTATCAAAGTTAGAATTGTATTAATCTTTCATGAGGATTAAATTTTTAACACTCTTTTTCAAATTTGTAAATATATCACTAAATAAAGATAAAACTGAAGCGAACCACAAAAATAATGTTTTGAAATCCTACTTCCAAGTATGGAAGCGAAACCCTAGAAAAATCAAATCATATTCGTTTGATAAAACTTTGACCCAATAATTAACTATAATCACGAACTAAAGGTATAAAATCTTAACCCAAAACTAATATGAAAGCAAGAACTAAAAGTATAAGCTGTGAACTCCATTCGATGAACAATAGTCCAATGAAGAACTTAGAGTGAAAATAATTTCACAATCTGAATTTTATTGTACAATGAATTGTATGCCTATTTATAGAATATAGGTTGTCTAAGCTAAGTTACAAGAATACCTTTAATGAAAAATCCTAATTTAACATCAAAGTATTCCTATTCTGAATTTAACTCTATAAAGGAAATAAATGTAATCTAACAAACAAGTATACAACTAAATTCGTTTTGGGCTTATTGAATAACTTATAAAACTAGGCCCAAACATTACTAATACATGTAATTTTAATGAAATTAGGCAGATCATACATATAGCAGCATACTATAAATAACTTGAAAAAAGATAATTCAGCCTAGATAAAAGCCCACATGTCATGCACATGCCAAACATCCCAAATAAATGATTTCCATGCCGAACAACCCTTTATTTACTCATTTAAATGCCTTTATTATTTTTATTGAATGCTTGGACTTGGATAACATTAATCAAGATTTGATTTACACATGACCCAACCTAGGATCATATCAATTACAATTATGTTAATTAACAAGAATTTATTTATTGTATCCCGCCATAAAATGTTTATTTAAGATCCATTTAGTTTAATTTTTAAAAATCAGCCTAATATAGGATGTTTGATAAAATAAATCCAAAAGTTGAGAGACTATATTTCCACTCAAAACTTTATGATTAAAATTAGAATTTTGAATTAAAAATTAAAAATCATAATTTTACCACTCATAACTTGCTTTTATAAAAGGTTTAACCTAATATATATATATATATATATATATATATATATATATATCTTAGAAGTTCTTAAATATTTAAGTGAGTTATATTATCCCACTTACAAAATCATGAATTACTGCTAAATTAAAAGATAATTTACCGTAAAACTTGGGTGAATAAGGGCGTGTGGCGTATAAATTCAAATAAATGTAGTCCAACCATTAATAAATGTAGTTATTTTAAAAATTTTATAATTAAAATATATAAAATTCATTTTAAAAATAAATTCTAATTTCTAATGATTTTTAGTAAATATTTCCTACAAAATGCTTTTCTCAACAGCAATTCAAATAACAATACTGAATAGACCCTAACTAAATATATTGGGAAATACTTGGGAATTCCTATTGAACATGATGGGAGAGATAAAACCATATACGAAGTTATTGAGAGAGAAATTTATATGGCTGGCAGACAAAACTCTTCATCAATTTTACCATTCGTTGCCATCTTATGCAATAGCACTCAATTTGCTAAAAAGGTGTGTAAAGAGTAAATAGGTTGAATAGAGATTATGCTAATACAAGGAAATTTAGTACTTAATACAGATGAGGCATCCAAGGTAAATCCGATGAGGGAAGAGCAAGAGGCATTATATTTATTCAAGATGTTCAAGGTAAATGGTCTCATGCTTCATATTTCAAGCTTCAAGCTTTTCTTTAGAAGGATTAAGAACTCTAATGAATCTCCTATGATATACACGAGAAAAATAGTACCGGTTATTAGGGTATAATTTTACTCACCATGTAGCCTCCCTCACAATAATGGTGATAAGTTTCAAAAAGACATTGTTCATCATTGCAATTCCTACATCTCTTAGTACACTGCAAGAAAAATCTGTTCTGGTTTACAAACTGATATATAGTTAAAAGTAAAATAACTAACACAATTCTCAGAACAACTGTACTACAAAATAATAAAACCTTGAAAAAGTCTTAGTTTTATTCGTATTTTGAAAGGATTTTATAATGAAATCATTTTATATTAAACAAATATCAGCTGGTAATGTAACAAGCTCCTTGGATATTTTGAACACCATTATCAGAGAATTCGATCTTGAAGATCAGCCATTAAGGTGGATGCCAAGGAACTGAATTTTTTCCCAGTTTCTCCTGCCATATTCTTAAGGGAAGAAATATCCTGTCGTGCCTGAAAAGGATAGAACACAAAGAGAACAGATTTTTTTTATCAATACAGAAGCAGTATTTATCATTTCTTTGCTTGTTATATATGGGGTGTGGAAGTGGGAAAGAAAAGGAAAGAAAGAGAGAAGTTTCCAGCTTTAGACAATAAAAACTGAGTACTCAAGAAAGCATACCTGGAAAGATATCCGGTTGATAAGGTCACTTGCAGCAAGATCAATGGACGATTGATCGTTGTCATGACCAAAAAGATCAGCACTGGAAATGGCAGTTGAACCCTGGAATAACATGAAGATTACTACCTAGCCTCAAAGCAAATTTCAGAACAGAAAGACACTTTATGGTTATGCCAATCTCTCAAAATACAAATTTCTTCTTTCTTGTGCAGGTTTTTGTTATCACTCTTATGTAGTGAATTGATTGACACCTACTACAAGTCTACAACTAAAGCTGCTGGGTCATTGGATATAGGGAACTGAAAGGAGACACCAGTAGCTTTTTTATTTGGTCCCATCGTCTGAATTCTGATATATACCATAAGGAATATGCACAAACACAAGGAGAAAAGAGAACCATGGCACTATTGGTGACTTGACCTTCGTTTGGTTAGGTGGCAGCTGTTTTGAGCCCCCAAAAAAAAATCTACACATCTTCAGCCTTTTTCATGGATTATCCCAAAACGAAGAGAGGGGAAGGAGTGTTTAAGAATATTATATTAAATAATTTCCCTAAGAAGCTCAAAATTAATTAACAAAGAAAATGAATGTTAAAAAGCAGACAATCAGAAAAAACTACAGTTGGAAGCAACATACTGAGAATTTCTGCAAGGAAACTTGAGAATCAACATCAGTAGCCTCGCTCTGATCTCCAAAGAATTGAGCTGACGAGATTGATTTTGCATTTGAGAACTTCTTCCTTGCTTCATCTGTTTCCTGAATCTGATAATACTAGGATGTAAGAACAAGATAGTATGGTAAAGAACTGGGCCATCCCATAGCTAAATATCATGTCACCATTGACAAAAACATAACAAATTCTGATAATAACAGGTAAATTTTCTTCTTGTAAAAATGAATATCCCAAAAGAAGAGTAAAATAACGATAATTCAGTATTGCCTATAAGATAAAGAGCGACACAAAAGCAACACTGAGCAGCAGTAGATCAAGACAGAGACCACCAACACGCAACACCAAGATCCTTTTTAATAGAGCTTGAGCTATAAAACATGCAAGGATGCTTAAAGCAGAACCATTACCAACCCAAGTTCACCCAATATGGTATGGGTGGTAAGTGGTAGTATACAAATTTTAGTGGGCTATAAATGGTCCAGCTATAAAAATATGTACTAACCAACCCACCAAAAACAGGCCCCTGCACTGTCCCATATAATGTGGGTCCAGTGCAGTATGGACTTTTGTTCATAAAGAACATGACAATTATGAGTAAGTTTAATTTTCCAGATTTCAAATCAATTAAAATAGAGCTGAACAGGTATCCAATCATACATGAAATGACATTATTTTAAGTCACATAGAAAACTTGCCAAGAGTCACCCTAATTTTCTTCCTCCCCTTTTAGGAGACACTTTCTGCAACCTTTGGACTTTATCTCTCATCTATAGGCATATATATTTCGAGGGAGTTACCCTAATTATTCTCTCATTATTAATTTCATCTTGATGACCGAGTTTGAACAATGAGAAATCTTTTTTGGCAGAGTCATCTGTACCTAGGGGTGAGCAAAACCGAACCGAAACTGAAAAACTGAACCGAACCGACTGGTTCGGTTCGGTTTGAAATTTTGAAAACCAAATTAAATTTCAATTCGGTTCGGTTTTTGCCCAAAAAATTTCGTTTAAAACCGAACCGACCAAACTTTTTATATATACATATTAAAATATATTTATATTATATATATATATATAT
>CATKHJ010178213.1:0-10227 GCA_949750685.1 Vernicia montana
AAACCAATCCATTTACACCTGTTAAATCCTATAATTATTATCATATATGACATATCGGCATAGTCATTCAACGACAATGAATCAAAACAAATCTCGGAAAAAGACAGATCATTTGAGGACAGTAAAAGAACAAACGACAAAAGGAAAAAAACAGGGTAAAAAAAAAACAAATAAAAACAAAACAAAAGAGCTTTGTCATTTTGTAAGAACATTTGTCGATTCTACCCAAACGCCTACCGCTGAATTGATTTTTATTTTTATTTTTATTTTTTTGTCATTTTTCGTCTTTCATGAATTTCTAAGCATATCTAAATTTGATAGATTGAAGGATAAGTGAAGAAGGCAAAAGCTGCCATGATCCTAGTGTGATAGATTTGGAATTGAACTGCTTCTTGTTGATTTTTTCCTTTTTTTTGTTTTTTATCAATTAGGCTCTAACACGATTTCAAACTCACTATCATACAAATATTTCTTGGAGACAATCACAGTATCACTGAGAAAACTCATTAATACTTATTGCTGATTTCAAATTTCTTGCATATTCTCAATAGCATAAAGATAAAAAGAAGGTTTATTTTACCTTAGATGCTAAAGACTAGAGTGAGAAAGATTGGTAATCACTATGATCAATTCTATAAAAAATGTATCAGAATCATTATAAACAAAATGCATAACTAAGTTCATATGCTCATTAGTTTCAGAGCTTGAAATGCAGCAGAGCAGAAGTTCCATCAAGGCCTTTAGCATTGAAGTAGGAAACAAATTCCTTAACTGTAGTTTCTCTGTACTTGGGAGGATTCTCTTGTGATAACTCCTTGATAGGTCCATAAAGTCTGGGTTTTGACATTAGGGATGTGCTAAAAAAACAAGCCACAGATACTCTTGGTCCTATACGATTTGCCAGCACCCTATGTTCAACGCTTATAAACTTGTCATTTGATATCAGCTGAAAAGAAAATTCATCACAAAACATAATCTTAGCTTAATTAAAACAATTAGTACATAGAATTAGCAAAAATGGGCTCAAATGTATTAGTTAATTTAGTAGCAAGACTTGCCTGTAGAAGATCTCCAATGTTAACCACTAGAGCCCCTGGTGTGGGAGGAACATCAATCCACTGATTCTGGTGCAGAACTTGGAGGCCACCAATATGGTCTTGAAGAAGCACAGTGAGGAAGTCATTATCTGCATGTTTGGTTGTTCCCATGGTTAATTCTGGCTGGGGACATGCTGGATAGTAATGGCCTAGAACTAAAAGCCCTTCAGCACAATCCATTTCTTTCAAGTGATTTGGGTCCAGACACAAAGCCTCTGATAATAATTCAAATAGTAAATTTCCCAATTTTATTACTTCCTTGGAGTACTCCATTAATATATCCCTGTTCAAAAAAAATTTGTTGAGAAAACTCTTTTTCTTATATAAAATAGACAGAAAAAGAACAACTATAAATGCATATATACCTGCATGCAGCTGGCAGCTCTTCTGGGTTGGGAGGATCAGGAGCCATTTGTAAAGCAATTGTATCTCTCCAATTAGCTGCTGGTGCACTATACAAATCAAAGTTACTATTGTACGCTACCTTTTTCGCTAGATCACGAGTGTAGAATTCCTTTTTCAACTTCATATCTTGCTCATAAAACCTGCGAACACCATCCTTCATCTCCTCCAGAACTCTCTCAGGAATCCCATGATTGATTACTTCAAAAAATCCCCATGTTTCTGATGCATTTCGCACTTTGTCGATAATCACCTTGCGCGAAGCTGAACCTTTTTCAACAACTTCAAGGTCTATGATAGGAAAAGTGAACTTAGCATCAGCAGCAGTATGTGAAATCTTTGCTAACTGATGAGGTGGATGATGGAAAATACGAGGTATTTGAGTAATTCCAGCATCAACAAGTCCTTTAACACCAGCTTTTGTATCATCAAAAGCTTTTAATTCACTTGTTCGACAATATTCAGACTTGATTGTAGAGTCCATTTTTATTCATCCAGTAATCTGGTTTGAATGCAAAGCAAGTTATAAGGCATTTAGCAGCCTCTTGTGCATTTTCTAGTCATTTATGACAAAAGTGACATGCTTCGTATACGACAAGCTGTGTTAGAAATTTACTATATATCGCAACTCAACACACAAGCAATGTTAGATATACATCTTTATCAGCTGAAAGAAATAGAATGGAGTTAGATGGATGGATCAAAGATAGAGGTAAAAAGACAAGAAGGTCCATCCAATATATCACCTTGTTCAATCGCATACTAATGGAATTATCTTACATGACCACACTAGCTCCTATAAAAGGTGAAATTATGCCCTTTCCATTATTATTGCTGCTGAAAACTCTGTAATTAATCGGTCCACACTCCACAGCCACAAAGTCTTCATTTTGGAAGAAAAAAATGTGGAAAAAAAGTAGCCACATATACTCTGAAATCTGGATCCTGTGCGGTTCACTCACCACTTACAAGCTTGTTACTTGACAATTGACATCAATCTAATGTTATCTTATAAATAATTAATTGCAAAAAAAAAAAAAAAATTCCTATATTTTAGTTCCATTACTTCAAAATTAGCTCTTACATCTCTGTACTACAATTAGTGCTACAAAATTGTAAAAGATTTTGAGAGATTAAAACTAAAATGTAATCAATTTTAAAATGTCAAACTAAAGTTTTGATTATTAACAAATAATATCATGTACTAAAATTATAAACTTGCTAGCAGAAGATCTACGTAACCACTAGAGCCCCTTTCCTAAAAAAATAACGACCCACTAACATTTATGTGGTGAATGTCCAATTCAGGATTTAAATTATTTTTAAAAGTTTAATTTAGGATTTAAATTGAGTTTTAATCCAATAAAGAGCTTAATCTTCTAATTTTTGTCAATTTAGGTCCTCTTCTTCAATTAACATTAATAGTGATAAATTATGGAGCACATTTTATATTTTTAAATAATAAAAAATTTAAAATTATAAAAAATGGTATTTTCAATAATAAAAGATATTAAAATTAAAAAATTTAAGATTTTAAATAATATTAAATTTAATATAATAAAAAATTTAAAAATTTTATTTTTTTAATAATTAAAAAATTTATAAATTAGAAAGAATGATGAAACCATCTACATCAATATTCTTGCAAAAGCCAAATGTTCATCAATCTTCTTGCAAAGGCCAGGATCATCATCTTCATCACCAATGGCTCACGATGTGGCCAAGTCAAGTCATTCAAAAGGCCCTTTCTTTTTATTTGTTAATAGGGATGGCAATTAAGCGGAGCGAAATGGGAAACTATCATTTATTCTCAATGAAAAATTATCATTATCGTCTCCACCTCACATACAGAACAATTTAATTTCCATCATCATCTTTGTAGGGATTCCCACTTAAATTTTATATTGCTAAATTTATTTATATTTATAAAATTCATAAATAATAGCTTAAAATAAAAATAAATTTATTTAGAAAATGTTAATAAATTCAGATACACAAATCATTAACCAAACAGAATTAAAATGTAAATACGTCCAATATATTAAAAATTATAATAATATATTTTTTATATTATTATAATTTTTAATATATATATAAGGGTAATTGAGTAATATATTTTTTATATTAGAGATAATTAAGTAATTATAATATCGAGTTTTCACGAGGATCCCAGCGGAATGGAAAATACACTCTCTATCCACATCTCGTCCCTACTAACAATAAAAAATATTTTCAATCTCCGTCTCCATGAGGAGAGAAATCGAAAAATCCCCACATATTTAAAGTAAATCTCCACAAAAAAAAAAATGAAAATTTTCCACCTCATTATCATCCTTTGTGTCAAAAACATTAATTTTTTGCTTTAAAGATGCCATAGGCAAAGCCAATGGAGGAAATTAAAGCATTACCATGCCACACTTCATTTCAATCTTCACATATGAGGTTTTTATTTTATTTTTTTTAGACATTCTTAGTATATAGATTCAAATATTAATGACAAAAATCTCTTTAAATTCATGAAAATTTCTTATTTATAGAAATTTCATTTTTTAACTCCTTCCACCAATCCACTATAATTTGCACACTTAAGATATTATCATTAGCTAATTCAAGGATAACATACTAAAAAATTATATTTATCTATGAATGTATCAAATATAAGGAAAAGAAATGCATGAATGAAATTGTTTTTAAAGAATAAAATCTTAAAAAAATGTTTTCTTCTATGGGCATTATTCAAATTTTATCCTAATGAAAATTTAATGTCCTTCTTTACTTAAAAAGGAAAAAAAAAAAAAAAAAAAAGAGAAGGTCTAAGAACAGGTTTTGTTTTATCAAATAGCATACAGAATAATTTTAAAATTGTAGTTTAATTCTAAAATATTTAACATTTTATGATATTAAAATAATTAACATTTTATGATATTAATAATTTAAAAATTCAAGCTCCGTCGAAATTCGAGCAGCAGCTCCATATCACCAGCAAATTGCGCGGCCAGCTGCGACCGAGCGCCGTTCGCACCAGCAGATCGTGCTAACGCCGGCACGAGCTCAGTTTCATCCGATCGCGCTAACGCCGTCGAGTCTCCTTGCTGCTTTGATCATCTTCTCTGTTGCCAATCCAGGTGAGTTCAACTTTCTGCACTTGTTCTCGATTTCGATTGGCTTTTTTTTTCAATTCATTTTTCTCGATTTTTTTTCTTTCTTTTCAATTCTTTTGTTTTTCGTTTTGATTTTTTCCGTTTTGCTTTTGCCATTTTTTTTTATTTTGAATATTTATTTTATTACTTTAAAATATGATTTTTTTTAAATTTTAATATTTTTATTATTTAAAAATATGAAATGCCACCTACAATTTAACACCATTAATGTTAATTGACGGAGAAGATTTAAATTGATGAAAATTAAAAGATTAAGCCTTTTATTAGATCAAAATTCAATTTTTTGTCCCAAATTTTACTAGAATAAATCAACATGCAACGATTGGAACGACAAGATTTGACAATTTTGGAGGCTTATATTTTAAAGTCTTTATCAGCTTCTGTTGGAAGTGGGACAAATCCCACATCGATCAAAAGCAAAATATACAATGGAAGGGTTAAGTGATGCAAATCATTTTAATGGTTAAGCTTACAGGTGTTCATAAATCGTCTAACTCGTCAAACTATTATTTGATACGAGCTGTGAGTTAGGTCAATTTGTATTTTTTAAATCACATTTTGCGAATTGGATTAAATATTTTATTTTTTAATCCGTAATCCACATTATATATAAAAGTTATGTTAGCCATCTATCTAAATTTTTTTATTTATTTTAATATATATATATAATTATCAATTAAAATTATATATATATTAAAAAAGTAAGTTGAATTTTATTTTATAATTAATATTTGTATTAAAATAAAAATAAAAAAACACTATAAATCATCTATTTTTTATTCTTTATTATGCAGTGTTTTTTTAATAGTTTTGAATTTTTTTTTTTTTTTTATTGTTAGGACTTATAATGTAGTTTTTACATATTGATTTCTTCATTTAATCTGTTTGTTATATAAATTACTTTATTGAAATTTAAAAGTAAGTTGTTTAATTTATTACTGTTATAAATAATTATTATATGTGGATATTACTTAAACATTCTTGAGTATATATTTTAGAGAGATTATAATATAAGGTTATTTCAGTAATATTGTATACACTAAACCCTAATTATTTCTCTATATAAAGGAAGTTAGAGTTAATCTAATAATAAGAGTTTCGAATCCTTTTTACTCTCTACATATTTTATCTCTCTCTCTTTACTTTATTGCTTTATATCTCTTCTTATTGTCTTTGATATACTGAGCTAATAAGTCGATTTACAACAATTACTATGTTTTTATTTTTTTTTTAATATTGATAGAAATATTTGTTAATTAAAAAGTGAATAGTGTATAAAATAAATTCGCACAATCCGATTTAATTCAATCCGCATTTGTGGATTAGATTGGGTTTGTTTTTTTATTTTCATGGATTGGGTTGAATTGATAAATTTTCAATCTGCAACCTGCGGATTAGATTAAATGTCCTATTAAAATCGTATCAAACTGATGTGCGAACTCCCCTAGTTAAGCTCAATATTAATGCAAGAGCCCATGAATTGTGATGTTCAACTATAACAAACTCTCCCCTGGTCCAGATGACATCCTATTTACCTAAATAGGACTGCTATCTTTTTCAGGAAAATATAACATTCGACTTAGCTAAATAACATATAATGTCTTACAGAATTGCTTAAATAAAAATAACAACTGCTGTCTTTTTCAGGAAATTGAAATTACAGACACTGTGAAAAGGTTTAATAACAGTAACAAAGTTCATAAAGGTTACAATTATTATAAAAACACTTATTATTTTTCAAACAACAAAGTTTATAAAAATGGTAATTATCTTAAAACCCCTTATTATTATTCAGAACACCATTACCATTCCTAAATTTCAAAGCTTCAAATGCAGCAGAGCAGAAGTACCATCAACTCCTTTTGCTTTGTAGCGGCTACAGTACTCTGTCACAGTCGTTTCCCTGTACTTTGCTGGATTCTCCTCTGAGACTAACTCCTTAATAGGACCATAGAGTCTTGATTTGGGAATAAGATTTGTGGTGAAGAGGGAAGCCACAGATATTCTCGGTCCAATACGGTTTGACAGCACCCTATGCTCAACGCTTACAAACTTGTCGTTGGTAATGAGCTGGAAAACCAGCAAGAAAAAAAAAGTACTCTTAGCCATTGGGAAACCTGAAAATTTCTACCACAATTTGGTAGTATGACTATTGACAAAGAAAATTTTCCCTCTCAATGCTTAAAAATGAAAATTTGCAATAATATAATAAGAATTTCAATATCACTTTAATTTAGATAGCAACAAGACAACATTACATTTATCTTAAAATTGATATAGTTGTAAGCATTTCTTATGTGCACTCGAGCATATCAGTACGTCATTCAGTATTTGTCATTTTTTGGAAAGTTCAAAGACTTGTCTGTATAAGATCTCCAATATTAACCACCAGAGCACCTGGAGTAAAAGGTACATCAATCCACTGATTCTGATGAAGAACTTGGAGGCCACCAATATGGTCTAGCAGAAGCACTGTGAAAAAGTCACTATCTGCATGTTTACCTGCACCTATGGTTAATTCCGGCTGGGGGCATGCCGGATAGTAATGGCCCAGAATGAGAAGCCCCTCAGTGCAATCCATGTCTTTCAAGTAGTTTGGGTTCAGACCAAGAGCCTCCGACATTAATTCAAGCAATAAATCTCCTAATTTCATTACTTCCTTGGAGAACTCCGGTACTATATCTCTGCAAAATAATTTGTATCAAGGAAATGCTCCTCGTTAAAAAAAAACATACAATTGCAAAGTTCAGTTTATTTTAATTTCATCTCCAAGCTCAAAAAATAATAGAACCTGCAATAGCAAACATTTAGAAGTAGACAAGTGATTGTAATAGAAAAGGTATTAAGTCTATCAGATCACCAAAAAGACAGCTTTGTTTAAACCATTTTTTCCCCACAACCAATGAATGATTGCAATAATGGTTATCTGATGATCAGTTACTGCTATTTACTTACCTGCATGCAGCTGGAAACTCTTCTGGCTTGGGAGGATCAGGAGCCATTTGAAAATACATTGTATCCCTCCAATTAGTTGATTTTGAAGTATACAAATCAAAATTGCTATTGTAAAGGACCTTTCTTTTGAAATCACGAGAGTAGAATTGTTTTTTCAGCTCAATATCTTCCTCATAAAACCTATTTAGGCCACTCTTCATCTCTTCTAGGACACTCACAGGAATCCCATGATTGACCACTTCAAAAAATCCCCAAGTCTCTGAAGCATTTCGTATTTTTTCAACAATCTCCTTGCGCAGAGCTGAACCCTTGTCAGCACCTTCAAGGTCTATGGTAGGAAATGTGAACTTGGCATCAGCAGCATGAGAAATCTTGTCCAATTCATCAGGTGGAAGATGGAAAATCTGAGGGACTTTGGTAATTCCAGCATCAACAAGTCCTTTAACACCGGCTTTTGTGTCATCAAAAGCCTTTAATTCACTTGTTCGACAATATTCAGAATTTTTTGTATTGCCCATTTTCTTTGTTGAGTGAGATAACCTCAAAATGCTATTCAAATTTATACTTCCAAATGGAAAATTTAAATAATATTATATAGATAGTAGAATACAGGTGAACGCATAAAATATTATGATCAATGGAGTCCACAAAGTCTGCTAAATTGATATATTTTCTTTCAAATATATTGTCATCAGCATTTTCAGAAAGGCTTAAGGGTGGTTTGTACATTGAATCAATAACTCCAAAGTTAATTTTTTGTCCCAAATTAATGAACAAATTTACAGTTAAACCTTAATTAAGTCTATTTGCTCTAAATCCAAGGCGTCGTAAATTGCAGATGAGGGTAAAATAGCCTGAGGAGCTAAGAGAAACATTAAATAAATGGAAAATGAATAAAAAACTATTGACTTGGTCACTTTCCCCGATCATGATCTTTTTCTTTATTTGGCACAAAAAAAAAAAAAAAACCTTTTTCTTTGACCTGTTAACGTTTTCCGTCGTACGAGCAGCCGGTGGCGAAGTCTATCTTGCCCTGTGGGTGGATCATTTTACTTAGAAAGCATATTTGCATTACAACAATTAATCATTAAATCATAACCCTTCTTGTCCTTTGTTTTGTCTTAATTTTATTATATTTAAATTATGTTTTTAATGTTAATTTAATATTTATTTTATATTTAATTGTGATATTTTTAATATGTTAATTTTTTTCAGCTTAATAAATAAAATAAAAAATTTTAAAGCAAAAGTGGACCATGGAATGAAGGAGTAGCCCATAAATATAAAAATGTATTATTATAATAGTGGTATCCACTTTTTTATAATATAAAAAAACTTTTTATAAAAGTTTTGCAAATAGAAAAGTTTTCATATATATTTAAAAAAAAAAAAAAAAAGATTGATGCATCAATTGAGTCAGAATTGATTGCATCAATTTCGTCTCAATTCAAAATAGGAATGGTAAAAAAAATAATTTAATAATAATTTAATATATATATATATATATATATATATATATATATATATATATATATATATATATATTGAGAGACGTGAGTGATGGAGTGGCGGTTTTTTTCTTTTAGTTTAGTTTAGTTTTTGGACAGGAAAAAAAGGATTCGCAGGAATTTTCTTCGCAAAGGTTTTTTACACAGTTATTTTGTAATAGGGTTTTTTTTTATTTTATTTCACTTCCAAATTCAAACACTTGTCATTTAGATTTTTATTTTCATCAGTCATTCCTCCAATAAAAATTGTATTTGGTTCTTGAGATATTTTATTTGGTGCAAATACCAAGATATTGGATTTAAGTACTAGATTAAATTAGAAGTTTTGGAGCTCGTCTACACCAAAGATTGTATCACAAAAAGAGTTCTTTCTAAACTTTTATTCTTCAATTCTATAATAAGTTGTTATTATGTTTTCTATTATATTGATTGTTAATTTAATTGTTTCTTCATTCTTAATTATGAGTAGTTAAATTTATCTTTCTAATATTTAAATGTAATCTTTTGATTTGCCTATGATTATTTATATTTAATTAATTGGGTTTGATCGTTGAAACTAATATTTTATCTTAGGATTTAATACTTGAAATTAATTGGCCATTAATTGCATGAATTAAGATATTATGCGAAGTAGCGAGAGTGGAAACACAATATTAGTTCATTAAGATAATTGACCTAGGGTATGTGTTACTTAGAGATAAGAACACTTTTTTGTGATTAATTAAATGATTTCCATAAAATTTAATGGGTTTGTGTTAATTACTTGTGATCACGAGAGTAGATATAAGGTTAATATAAATACTTGTGTTGTGTCTTGAGAGAGAACATCATATAATTTAGGCAAATCTAATTATTAATTCCAACAAAAATAACCCAATCTAAATAATATAAAGATATCATAAGTAATCAATTGATGAAATCTAAATCCTAGTTCTTTTTCATATATTGAATTTATCTCTTAATACTTGTTTTTATTTTATTTTTAAATCTCAACTAAATTGAAATTCTAAATAATAGAGTAATTATAATTTTGGTACTTGACAATACCTTCCATGTGGAATCTACACTCTACTCACATACTATTACTTGCCCACGATTTGTATA
>CATKHJ010178281.1:0-11152 GCA_949750685.1 Vernicia montana
ACGATTATTAATTACTATTAATGTTAGTATTAATAGTAATAAACATATATAATCAAGGACGAATGTGAAAACTCTTGGTCTACCAAGCCTAATATATATATATATATATATATATATATATAGAGAGAGAGAGAGAGAGAGAGAGAGAGAGAGAGAGAGAGAGAGAGAGAGAGAAGAGAGGGGGGGGGGGGGGGGGGTGTTGTGGTTGGGGGTTAATATAGATTTATTTGTGCAAAATAAAAAAAGAGTATTATTTTTTAAAATTGGTCACTTCAAAAGTTTAATTGGTCTAAAAAAAATCCATAGGTTTAATTTTTTTTTTCAATTTTTTAATTATATGATCATCATTTTCGTTGTTAATTTTCTAAATATGTAATTATTTTTCTTAATTTTTTAAAAGTTTTTATATCTAAATTTATTAATAATTCAAATTCCGAATTTGAATTTCAAATTATAGATTTTTAGATGTAGAAAAGTTAATTGAAAAGAGAGATTGAAATTTGAATGTTAATTGAAGAGAGATAATATAAATTTGGAAGAGAGATATTGAAAATTGAATATTAATTAAAGAGAGATAATGAAATTTAGAAGAGAGATATTAAAAATTGAATATTAATTAAGGAAAGAAAATGAAAATTTGAAAGAAAGTGAAATTTGAATATTAATTGAAGAAAGATAACGAAATTTGAATTTTAATTGCAAAGAGAGAATGAAAAATTCAAAAAATTTTCAATTCCAATGAAAAAGTACAAATTATCAATATAATCCTATAAGATATTAATAATTATTGAGAGATCTCTCTTGATCTAGATGAAGTGATCGGTCTACCATTTTTTATTTAAATTATACTATCTAAAATTTTGAGTCCATATATAAGGAAATTATACTGTTGGTGAAAATTTAGAAAAAGGGAACAACATTGAGTTACAGAGAGTGGGGGAATTCCTTTGGTGTTTAATTATATTGTGCATCAACGGCATTGATGCTCTTGTTGATAAACAATACCTAAATGAATTTATTATTTAATAAATTTTAAAATAAAATATAAATTAGATTAAATAAAAAATATTTTTTACATAATATATAATAATTTAAGTAATTATTATAATTTGAAGTTCAGCTAAAAATTTGACTGGTTTAATTGATATTTTAAATAATAATATAAGGATTAAAAATTTTAATTTTAATTTCTTAATACCAAAAATTTTATTATACTTTTGCTCTGGTACACTGTATCAAAGAATTAGCTCTCAAATGCTAGCTAGCTAAAGAAAAGAATTTATTTAATATTAATAAATTTCACACTTATTTTGATATTAATAAAAAAAATTATTTAGAATTTCACACTGTACTATAATGTTAATGGAGGAGTATGTTTCACCCTAACAGAAAATTAAAAAAGTAAATTATATTTATAGATAAGTTATTGACTAAAGTTTTATTTATTTGTATAAGCAATATTTTTATTTTTATTTACAAGATATAGTTCTTTGGCAAAAAAAAAAATTACAAGATATAGTTTAATATTGAATTAATTAAATGAAAAATTAAAATACATAATGTATATTTATGCTCTAAAAATAAAATTATTATTAAAATTAACTAGCATTTTATCATGAGTATTATTGTTATGTTAACATTAAATAACGCAATTAACACTTTAAATTCTAAATTATTAACGGTGCAAATCACAAATTTTATTTTATAAAAAAATAATTTTATAAATCACGTAAAAAAATCACAATATACTTTATTAAAGAAAAAGTCAAGTAATAAAGTTTACCACCTAACGGCAAGGATTGAAATTTTTTCAATCCAATGGTTGTCTTTTGCTCTGGTACACTGTACCATAATTGTATCAAAGAATTAGCCCTCAAATGCTAGCTAGCTGTAAACAAAGAGTCATAAAAACAAAGACTCATAAAGTGCGTGCAAAACACACTGCCAACCTAATGGAGGAGTGTGTTTCAATTAAAATAATTTGACTTCACTTAAAATAAGTATAGCCTACTTTGAAAGAAATACTTTATAGTGGAAAATTAAAAACCAAATAAAAATTAGGGAAACATTAACTATTTAAATGGGATCACAATTTAAATTCAATAAAGACAAAATCTAAAAAAAACATAATTTTTAGAAATTTTTAAATATTAGAAACTTTAGAATTAAAATTTTAAAATTTACAATCAAGTAAAACTAAATGACACATTAAAAATTTGAGTGGGGTCATAATATATATTTTAATGGGAGAATAACCTAAAAAAAAAAATCTAAATTTGAAGAGTTTCAATGTATTTAAATAGAGTTATAATAACTGGTGTCTTAATCTAGTGATAAGATGAGACTATTTTGGGAGCGGACGCTAAAATTCGAACATCACCGATATTAAATTTCCCTTCTCCAATGCTCAAATAAAAAAAATAGAGTTACAATATATTTTTAACATTCTCAATAAAATGTCACGCCCCGTCCTCAAAGATTCTCTTCATCTGGCCCTCGCTCTTCACCAAGCCGCTCTTATTACTACAATTTGCTCTGCCGAGGAGAGACGGTTCTAAGGCATTGGTAAGTTTAAAGTCACCGAACGCCTATAGAATCCTTATATATTCTGGATCCATAAACTTATACAATCATGTTCAACTATGTGAAGACATATGTAGGCCCAAACTCATCTCATACAATCGATAACACAATTTGAACTTAAAATAGAATCCTCTTCGTTTTATTCATTTAAAGTACTTCAATACATAAAATTCTTTTACAATTTACGGAATTTTCTAAGATAGAGCAACAACAACTATGAGTTTTAAAACTATTATAATAAAATAAAACTTAAGATTTCTACTCTAACTCCTCTAACTCTAGCTTGGGTACATCATTCGTCATAAATAGCTAGAGCCTCTATTGCTGATGATAAGCAAAGAATTATAAACTTCACCTTCGAACTTCTCCAACTAACACATGTAATCTACGGATGATATATTAAGCCGTCAACTCAGTAAAATTATAGGAATGCATATTGGATTGAGGTTTCATGAAAGACCAATAGATTGGTTCAACATATACAAATTGTGTGAACAATAATCAATATACCGAAAAGAAAAAAAAAATAACATCAAGTATATTATATGAATTCAATACTTTAAGAAACAAGAGATTTTCATAAGTGTCGAAGCCAAATAAGCATCAAAGAAATTCTTTATACAATTTGACAAAAACATACATTTGTGAGTTTGGATTTATTATAACCACATTACCGCGAGCCTCACATAATTAACTATCAGAGATCTAATGGTGGAACGAACCACAACCCCATAAGTCTCAGCATTTAGTAGCATCTTAATTCCATCGCGGTATAACTATCAAAGGCACTCATGAGCGAACTCATGTGCTTTTCATCACTATCAAGGGTTGCTACAATACCCTAGAAACACCTTCACATGTCTGCAAGAATATATCTGACTTAGTTTATAGACTCGATCAATCGAGTCACATGTGCACATAATCTAATGATTTTCCTCATTAGTTGGATGTTTTGTCAGTAACAAGAAAATCAAGGAAATAAACAACACTTTAAAAAAAGGACTTTTCATTTCAACATAAGGTTAGCCCAAATGATCTTGTCAAATGCGAATACATAGGCTTCAACCCAAGTGGTCTCATTTACATAATAGTGACTTTGGTCCAAATTAATGACCTTCGTTAATTACAGTATTTAACATAACTTATAAAGAAAATATAATAGGAAGTTACCCACCGAAAGTGATGGTAACAATACTAATGAAAGTAATAACGTTATGTTTGGATCAGCAAAGGAATGGAATTCAATGAAAACATATAAAAAAGAATTATCATATATCATGCATTCTATAACTTACATTCCATAATCTTACCTCAGAAAATTTCCACCCTTCAGTCAATGTCCTACCTTCTCCAATAGAGTCAAAAGAATCACCATCAAAATCTCCACTTGGATCCCTCTTAATAACTTCCTGATCATTCCTTGGCTCGACATCCATTATCCTTTTACTCACCGAATTCATAGACCTATCATCTAGTTCTATTTGGAGCTCTTCTAAAAAAAACTAGGAGAATCATCTACATTTAGGCTTTGGGTTTCATCTGTCGATTAGCTATCTCTTTTTGAAGAAAAAGACTTAGTGAAAGAGTTTCGGATATAGATTAGAATTCTGCTAAGTTTCAAAAAAAAAAAAAAAACCTAGAAAATTCGGCAGAGCCAAACATGCCTCAACCATAAATGGTTATAACCGTCCAGATCATGTGGATATCCCATGATCTCACATCTCCAAGATCCCACTAAATTCGGGGTCCTCTCCACCAAATTCGTGATCTACTCTACCACTAATGAAATATAAATAAAACTTAATTATGAATTAGTGAGTAAGATAATCCCTAATCTAATACTTCTAATTGTCACTGTCATTACAAGTTTTTCAACATACTAACTTGACCGTTTGGAGTCTTTCCGTCGAAGAACACTCCATTTGATTCAGCCATTATTTTACAGGTCAATCATTCTGGGCTTTTTCAGGAACTTTCGTATCATATATTATTATGAACAAAAGAAGTATGATCATACCAAAGTTTTATTGGGACTTTTTCACACTTGATTAGTGATTATATTCGTTTAGCATCAACCAAATTTGCAGCTTTTTTGCAACATCATTTCAAATCGAAGAAACAAAGATTTTTTTTTTTTTAAATTTCTGCAGATCTTATTCAATTATAATTAATTTTACTTATCATCTCTCTATTTATATATGTATAGTTATCATATATGTTTAGTTAGATGGATGCATATGAAAAGTAAAAATAGTAATGTCAGACCATATAAAATATCTCAATTTTCAAAAGGAAAAATAAAATAAAACTATGTTATGTTTCAGAAAAATCAAAATTTACTATTGGCATTGTAATTCTATCAATTTTAAGGTCGTCTTCGTGATTAGAAGAAGCTAATTTCATCTATCATCTTTCACCTTTATATTTAATAACACTACAATTCATTTTCTTTAATTTGTAACACTAATATCATTAACATTTATACTTAATAACATTAAAATCCCTTATTTTTCTAATTTGTAACACTAATATCATTAATTTTATATTAATATTGCAATCATAGTCACCTTTATATAATTTTTTTGTAATTCTTCAATCGAAAAACTAAGGTGCACTATGCATTATATTAAAAATTTTACTTTCACACACCTTATCAACTATACTCATTTTTTCTCTCTCTTTTCTCTCAACATCATGTAATTTCCTCTCTTAGTCTATTTGGAAGAAGGTTTGTGTTTTTATTTATTTAATTTAAATTCAGTTCTCTCTCTTAGTCTAACTTAAGAAATTACATATTTTATATTTGATTATTGATATGGGCGGATAAAAGCCCACGCAAAATTAGAACTGTATTATCTTTTATATTTTTTAGGGAGGGTTTAAAGAAAACAACAGGTTGAAAGATAAGAGAAAAAAAATTAAGAGAGGAAGGAAATCATGTGACGTTGAGGGGAGAGAAAAAAAATAAGTATGATGGATGAATTGTACAAAAAGTTAAAATTTTAATCTAATACAACGTTTTGTTTTTTTTTAAAAAATTGATTTACTATAGAATCTACATCAATTTTTCAATTGGAAAATATTTTTGGAAAATTATAAAGAAAACTATAATCGTAATATTAATTTAAAATTAATGATTAATGTGTAACAAATTAAAAATAAGAGATTTTGATGTTATTAAGTATAAAAGTTAATGATATTAGTATTACAAATTAAAGAAAAATGAATGTAATGTTATTAAGTATAAAAATAAAGTATGAGGGGTGAAATTGGCACTAAGTAGAAGGGCAAATGAAGTCTCTATCTATGTTATTGCAAGTCTTTGTATACTATTAGTTTTAAAAAGTATATAAAAGACAAGGGAATTTTTTTTTTTTTTTGCCAAATACAATAGTTTTTCATTTGAGAAAAAAAGGCATTAAAGCTCAGAATAATACAAGTTAACCTTACAGATCTTGGATAAGCACAGCATGGGAACACAATCAAATTCATAAAGCCAATAACAAAGAAACCCAGCGAGGGTTTTTTAACAGTAGGCTTTAAGCCCAAAAATGACCAGACAACCAAAGAGTCTGGTAGAGACAAGGCCCAGAGGCTAACATGGATAGTGAAATTTCCAGACAGCCCTTGCACTGCCATCTCCTCTCCCAAGCCCTTAACTGGCGCTAACTGTCGCACCTTCGACGACCAAGGAAAGAGGAGCAGCACTTTGAGGTGCAAGACCACCGTTGAACCCATCTGAAAAAATTTGTATATCTAGAGCTTGGAGCAAGCCTTTCTCAGAATTAAAAAACTATTATAAGACAAGGATTTGCATGGATCCACCAAAAGCAACCAGGTCTGGCGGAAGGAAGGAGAGCCGTCGATCGTGGTTGAGAAGCTCATCGAAGATTTGAAACTATTAACCCAAAGAGCTCTATCATTAACCCAAATCTGGAACTCAACCCATCCCTATGCATGCATCGACAATTGAAGGCGAAGATGGTGGAAGATCCATCTCAACATACCAAGATCTACTCCAACAAACCAGATCGAAAATCAAAGATACAGATAATCAAAATAAATAAACCCAACAAGAGTGGGAGGCAAAAGGAATCCACAAACCCTAGGCAAATTATTCATGAGAATAAACAAAGAAAAGAGATAAAATAGGAAAAAAAAAAAAGAAAAAAAGAAGAAACACCCTTTATGGTGGCTAGAACCATAGGAAGGTGGCTCCAAATCAAACCCCCTCACAGTAACCTTAGAGAGAAGAAGGATAAAATTTTCTAGAGAGAGAGTGAATGTGACTCTCACACCTACATCAGAATCCCTATAAATCATGGAGGACAAGAAAGAAAAATGAGCCACAAAAATCTCTGCTAATCTTTTTCAAATGAAAATTGAAAATAATGCGTGTGATAAGGGGTCTTTCAAATCAATACAATTTTAGTGGTGATTAGCAATGATTTTTTATTTTATTTTTGATATTAGGAGGCTTAATAGATCGAAATAACATTGTAGGTTACACAATGGAGGTAACCCTCTCTTTTAATATCTCTCACTAAATTAATAATAATTTTTTGTAATTTGAGAAACTCGAACTTGAGATCTCTCACACCTTTAAAGGGAATGAGAAAACCAACCAATCACACCTTATTGACAACAATATTTTTTTTATTAATTTTATTATGCACTGATAAATAATTTTGTTGAATTATTATTTTCAATTTTAGAATTGAAAATATTTGATCAGATATCATATTAATATGGATAAAAATTATATATATATATATATATATATATATATATATATATATATATATATATATATATATATATATATATATATATAGACACACACATATATATATTAAGGTTTAATCACTTAAAAAATTTAAAATTTTACATATTTTTTTAATTTTGTAATTTTTTTTTAATTTTATCAATTATATCCTAATTTATAATTTTAGATGCAATTATATTTCAAGTCAAATTATAAATTAGTCAAAATTAGAATTAAAAATAATATTTTATTTCTAACTGAAACAAAATAATTATATTGATATATTTCTTAGTCTCTCCACCATAGTTTTCACTTTTAAAAAAATCATTTTCTTTTTTCTCTTCTTTTCATTTCTTTCTCTTTATTTTTTTTAATTTAAAAAAAAAATCCAACTTTTTCTCCTTGTACACTATGACACTCACCTCAAAAAAAAAAAAAAAAAAAAAAAAAAAAAAAAAAAGGTTAAATTTCTCTTTATCTTTTAGCTCTAAAAATCTAATATATCAATAATGATTAATTCATGAAGGAAATGAAGTCTAGAAAGAGAATGAAAAAAAAAAAAAAAAAGAGAGATGAAAAGTGGATGGAAAGATAAAAAAATAAAATTATTAATTTATTTCAATTATAAATATAATTTTATTTTTAATTTTAATTTTAATTTTAATTTTAACTAATTTACTTCACTTGAATCCAATTGCAACTAAATTTAAAAATTAAAATAATTGATAAAATAAAAATTGAAGTTGAAGTAGGAGTTTACATTGAAAAAAATATATAAAAAAAAAAAATTTGTGGCCCCAGCTATAGTGTGTGTTCACCCTTGTTCGAGTGCTTGACGGATAATGAAGTCTGTGGCTATCTCTTATCAATTAAAGTCTAGGTCCACCTACGATAAGTTTTATTTTCAATTTTTAGCATTTGAATTGGTACTGTGTAGCAATGACTTGCCCAGATATGAAATAACTTGTCTTTTTTTTTTTTTTTTTCCAAATAATAACTTGCCATTGATGTTACCTAACTCCTCAGTTTTCATTAGGAAAAATAAAATAAAATGATAAATTATTATTTCATCCTTAAAATTTGATCTATTTAATAAAATAATTTTTTTTTCTTCTAGAAATTAGCTAAATAGTCATTCACTTTTATCTCCCTTAATATTATTAGTCCTTTTATTGTGTTTTTTCATTAAATTTATATGAAATAATTAAAATACCCTTATATATATATCAAAAATAAGAAAAAAATTATAATTAGGCAATATCATTTCGTTAATTAGATTAAAAAAAATCGATACATAATTAATTTGTATTTCAATTTTTGTCTCCAATATATCATCAATTAACGACTTAGCCGCACCGGAGCTCGGAGGTCTCAGAGCAGGTTACAGGGAGTGAAAGACATCTAGCCCGCTAATTCAACTTTCTCCTTTCATACTAAGGTGCAATTATTCACTCTCCCCTCTAATATATTCACACTCCTTTGAATTCCACAATAAAATTTTTTATGTTTATCTATAATAATGTAATCTAATGAATATGACTTGTGAGGTGAGTCACTAACATTTTTCTAGCGTAAATAAATTTTAAAAATTACAATTTCACATTTATTTTGTCTATAAATAAAAAATTATTTAGAATTTCATAAATTTAATTATATTGAGTTAAATTCTAACAAAATTGATAGAATTTCAAATGAATTATAAATTAGTATGATTACAAATTTAAAATAATTAAATTCGCATTTAATATGTATGGATAGAATATGAGAATTTATTTATAAAAAAAATTTTAATTTTTTTTACAAATTAAATAATTTTTATACTAATTTGTTTGGAATATAATGTAATATTTTTTATTTAAAAGACATTTAGTATTTTTTTCCTTTAATTCAATATATGGATAAAAAAATAAAGATATATATATGAAAAAAAAATTGGAGATGTCAGAAAAAAAAAATTTATGAAAAGAAATGAAATTGGCAACTGGGGTACTAGGGCCACCCCTAGCTGTAGGGTGTGCCCATCCTTGTTGAATTCTTATCCGGTGAATCTGGTTTCACCATGTAAGGGTGAGTAGAATTCAGTTAAAATCGAATTGAACTGATTAAGCGGTTTGGTTTGGCTTTAAAAATAATCGGTTCGGTTTTTATTTTTTATATTAAAAATTTTGATTATTTTAGTTCGGTTCAATTTTCAGTAAAAAAAAATCAAATAGACCGAACCGAACAGAAATTTATTAAATTAAATTTATTTTTATATTTTTATATTAAAATAATATAATATTTTTATGTATAACTTTTAAAATAATCAATAAATTTTATTTAATTATTTAAAAAATAATCAACTTGTTTTTCATAAGAACTTGAAAAAAGAGTCCATTAATTATACTCTTATAATTTTCAAGAGTTGTTTTTAATGAAAACTTGAAAAAAGAGTCCATTAATTTGTACTCTTGTAATTTTCAAGAATTGTTTTTAATGAAAACTTGGAAAAAGAGTTCATTAATTGTACTCTTGTAATTTCCAAGAATTAGAAACTTGTAGTTATCCAACTAATATTTTTGGTATTAGTTGTCCATTAACTTAGAGTATTAGTTGTAAACTTGTAGTTATCAATTATTATTTTCAAATTATTTTAACTTTTAAATTATTTAATTTATTTTAAGTTATAAATTAAATTGCAAAATGTTGAAGTATTAATCGAATAAAATTGAAAAAATAAATTGTCAAAATCAATAATCTTTTTTACTTATAGTTTTTTTTTTAATTTTTTTCAGTTTTAAAAAAATTAGGAGAAAAAAAATTAAAAAAAAAACTGAAAACCAAACAGAATTTTTCGGTTTGGTTCAATTCAATTTTACTAGTAATTCGGTCAGTTTGGTTTTTTATAATGAAAATTTCGATTTATTCGGTTTGACTGGTTCGATTTAATTCAAAAACCGAACCGACCATTGCTCACCCCTACCACCATGCACACGCACACACTTTCAGTTTTTTTTTTTTGTCAAATTTCTTTTTTTTTCCTCACACTCACTACTAGTCCCCACATTTTTTACTGACAGTTATATTTTGCAAATCTAGAATTTTATTTGCTCAAAAAAAATTTTCACTATGTTTTATTTATATTTATATATTTTTTTTATTTTATTTTATTCTTTTAAAAAATATATTTATATTTAGTGTTAATCATTTATATTTTTATTAATTGGTTTATTAATTTATCATAATTTTGTTTGATATAATAATTCGTTTAATTTTTCAATTTTTATTATTTTTACAATGATATTTTATAATTGAAAAAAATCATTATTTCACAATCACCAACAACAAAATTAATTAAGTGTACATTAATATTATTATTTTGTACATAATAAGTATGAACATCATATGTAGGTGTAAGATTCAATATTTCTGAATTTTTATTAGTATTTATTTATTAATTACGTGATATTTGTACACATACAAAATTAAAATCAATAATTTTGATTGTACTAAAAAATTATTAGGTGGGAAGATAATATTTTTTTTATTCGTATTAAAGTGACTTTTTTTATGTATAATTGAAATATTTTTTTTTATGTGAAAAAAATAATGAACTTAAATTTTATATTTAACCAACTTGACGCTAAAAACAGATGAATATACGATTTATAAGTACTAAATCTAAACCTTATGTTTAATGAATATGACACTAATAATAGATGAATATACACTTTATAGGTATAGGTAATGAATTTAAAGTTTATATTTAATGAACCTAATACTAATAACAGATGAATATTCACTTTATAAATAATGAACATGAAC
>CATKHJ010178285.1:0-11766 GCA_949750685.1 Vernicia montana
AAAATACTAATGGACTACAAATATACATTTAATACAATGGAACAATTGATTTATAGAAACATATATTTATTGCCATTAATTATAATATTGTTTTACATTTACATAAATATATACACAGCTCTAGGGCATATACTCTAACATCATCTTCTTCATTTTGTTTTCTTTTTATTGTTTATTATGTTTTCTTTATTGACTTAATTTGGGGAATGTGTGACTCTCCTAGAACCCATAAGGGCTAGAGGGAGTATCCCCTAATTGGGTTTGTTTAGTAAATTTAAGATTTCTTATTTACTTTATGTATTTAATTCCTTTATTGCTTTCGATTTCTTTATTGCTTTATTTTGCCTTAATTCATTCATTATTATTCATTCATTTATATTGATTCATGAAATCATTTTAAGCCATTGTGTATTAAACTTGCCGAACTCATTTTAATCAAATAAACCAAAAACTTAGTCCCCGAATCCTCTTTGGTAATCGAGGGCTAGTGCACTTTTTCATTGGATAATAATTAGAGTCAAAATTGGGTTTTCCCTTAAATTTTTTCAAATAAAATAAAATTAAGGTTGCGACTCCCAAAATAATTTTCAAAAATGAACTGATCTGAACCCGAGGGTTCCATCATGAGTTCAAACCCAAATGAGCATTTCAATTCCCTCTAGCGGATCGGACCGATGCTCGGGCGAGGCCTCACAATATATTGATGATATGATAGTAAAAAGCAGAAATTTTGAAGATCAACTCCGGGATTTGGCCGAAGTATTAAATGTGATGAATGCATATGGGATGAAGCTCAACCTTGAAAAGTGCGCTTTCTTTATACAAGGAGGAAAATTTCTGGGATATATGGTTAGTGAGAAGGGAATAGAACCAAATCTAGATAAAGTAAAAGCTACCTTAGATATGACAGCCCCTAGAAATGTCAAGGAGGTGCAAAGATTGACAAGGCGAATTACGACTTTGAGCAGGTTCATGTAGAGATCAGTTGAGAAATACCTTCCTTTCTTCAAAAAGTTGAGAAAATCAGCAACTTTTGAATGGACAGAAGAGTGCCATAATGCATTTGAGAAATTGAAAACCTTTTTAAGCTCTGAAAAAATTTTGAGCAAACCATTGCCAGGCGAAGAAGTTCTAATCTATCTATCCGCATCCAATAAAGCAATTAGTTATGTGTTGATCAGGGAAGAAGGGTCAATTCAAAAACCCATCTATTATTTCAGCAAATTCCTTCAAGGAGAGGAGTTGAATTATTTGCCAATAGAGAAGCTGGCATATGCTCTACTCCTCTCCGCCAGAAAGTATAAAGTGTATTTGCAAGTTCATCAAGGAATATTGGTGATAGATTAGCCCTTACACAAAGTCTTGCACAAGCCAAAAATATCTGAAAGAATGCTTTGTTGGTCGGTAGAGTTGGGACAGTATGGGTTGCAATACAAATCAAGATCAATGATTAAGGCACAGGCCTTAGTAGACTTTATATCTGAATGTTCCTTTGACCCTGAAGAGCAGAATCTTGAGAACACAACTCAGATAAAAAGACCATCACCAAAGTCTGAGACAAGTTGGGAGCTATTTATAGATGGAGCTAGCAGCAAAGAGGGTAGTGGTATTGGTATTGTAATGAAAAATACTCAAGGATTCCTATTGGAATACGCTTTAAGGTTAGACTTTGAGGCCACTAACAATGTTGTTGAATATGAAGTAGTAATTCAGGGATTGCTTTTCTCATACTGCTTTCACTTGGAAGAATTAACAGCTTACAGTGTCTCTCAACTGGTGGTGGGGCAGATAAAAGGAGACTTCAAAGACAAAGAAGAAAATATGACTTGGTATTTATAGAAAATGAAAGCCATCATTCAGAAGATGAAAGATAGAGGAGTGAAACTGCAGTTTCAAAAAATCCCAAGGGGAGAAAACTATAGAGCTAATAGCCTTAGTAAACTTGCAGCTATTCATCCAGTCGAAGTCCCTCAGAGAATATTTATGAGAACCTTGGCTTTTCCCAGTATTCAAGAAGGAATAGAAGTAATGGAAGTAGATGAAGAACCATGCTGGTTAGACCCAATCAAGACCTTCTTGGAGAAGGGCGAACTGCCTGAAGATAATAAGGAAGCCAAGAAAGTAAAGTGTCGAAGTGCTCACTTTTCCTTGTACAATGGAATTCTTTATAAAAGGGCATTTTATCTTCCTTGGTTAAGATGTTTGAAACCAAGTGAGGCCGAATATGTTCTTAGGGAGATACATGAAGGCTCCTGTAGAATGCACATAGGGGAAAAAATATTGGCAGCTAAAATAATTAGACAAGGATATTATTGGCCGAGAATGAAGAACGAAACAATGGCCTTTGTTAGAAGATGTCCTTCGTGCTAGAAGTTTGATAGTGGAAAGCATATCCCAGCAATAGATCAAAGGCCTATATATAGCTCTTAGTCATTTGCCAAGTGGGGGATGGATATAGTGGGACCATTTCCCATTGCTTCGGATTAGAGAAATTTTCTATTGGTAGCAGTGGAATATTTTTCTAAATGGGTCGAAGCTGAACCATTAGCTACTATTACTGTTGATCAAGTAATTAACTTTTTATGGAGAAATATTGTATGCAGGTTCGGTGTTCCATACTAGCTCGTTAGTGACAATGGAAAGCAGTTTGACAATGCCAAAGTGTGAGCCTTTTGTTCAGGACTTCACATTAAACAAAATTTATCGTTTGTTGCTCATCCACAAACAAATAGCCATACAGAAGTTACCAATCGAACAATCTTACAGGGGCTAAAACAAAGAGTGGATGGATGTGGCCAAAGCTGGGCATATGAACTACATCATGTGCTATGGGCATATAGGACAATTCCAAGACAACCAACTAGAGAGACGCCTTTCAGTTTAACCTATGGGACTGAGGCAGTAATTCCTGTTGATATAGGTCTACCCAGTGGCAGAGTTAATTATTGCGGAGACAAAGAGAATGATCAAGCTAGAAGGATAGATTTGGATCTCCTTGAAGAACTCAGAGAAATAACCAGTATCCGAGTGGCAGCTTATAAATGGCAAGCTGCCAATTACTTCAATAAAAAAGTCAAGAATCGAATATTTATTGAAGAGGATTTGGTTATGAGATTTCTGGAAGCAACTGGAAAGCGCGAGGGAACATACAAATTAGCACCAAATTGGGAAGATCCTTCCATAGTTCAAAAGCTTGTAACTATGGAAGGTGGCGAAGTTCCTCAAACATGGAACATTCAACACCTCAAAATGTACTACCAATAAATAGTAATGAGAGATGCAACTTTCACAAAAATATCTGAGTCTTCTCAAATTAAATAATATTTGATTACCTGGAAGCTGCGGAATGAAAAGCTCTCTGCAATCCAGGCGAAAGTCCTGGTGAATCCAGGCGAAAGTCCTGGTGAATCCAGGCAAAAGTCCTAGTAAATTTAGACGAAAGTCCTGGTGAATCCAGGCAAAAGTCTTAGTAAATACAGGTGAAAGTCCTGGTGAATCCAGGCGAAAGTCATGTGAATCTAGGCGAAAGTTCTGGTGAATCTAGGCGAAAGTCTTAGTAAATTCAGACGAAAGTCCTGGTGAATCCAGGCGAAAGTCCTGGTGAATCTAAGCGAAAGTTCTGGTGAATCTAGGCGAAAGTCCTGGTGAATCTAGACGAAAGCTCTACTAAGTCTAAATGAAGATCTTGGCAAATCTAGATAAAAATCTTATGTTGATAAATCTAGGAATGTCAAAATAAGGTTAACACTCAATTGCAAATGGCGAATCGCCTAGATCAGGAAGCTCAAAGAAAAACAAAGTTTACAAAAACAATCAAATGTAAACATAAAAATATAGAAGAATGATATTTTTTTATTTTCTATGTAAAATTCCATAAATACAAAAATTGTATTGTATACATAAAAAGAGAGAGAGAGAGAGAGAGAGAGAGAGAAAGAAGATCAAAATCAATTCTCATTTGGAGGAGGATCGCTTGAAGGAAGATCTGTTTGGAGGACCACAGCTGCTGTCGAAGCATTAGGTTCAGTTAAAGAAGGAGCAGGGTCAGCTGAAGAGACAACAGGAATCTGCTTTGATGTTATTTGGACTTTGTCTCCATCACCCATTTTGCTATCACCTTCCGACTTCGATAGAGAAGAAGATGCCTTATCTACTTCTTTATCCCATAAAGGGAAGTCTTGTGGTTCAAATACATCTTCTCCTCCTTTAGTACCTTCATCATAAATGGAGAAGTCAGGAACATGAGGCTCTTCATCAATCTCCATATCGGGCACCTTTTGCAAAATGTCTGGGAAAAAGACTAATGCATCTTGGAGAGCGTTATTATAATATTGTGCAGCTGCTTTGAAAGAATGATAGGTGATAAGTTGATCGAAGTCTTTAGAATTCAAGAAATCTTTAATGGCTTTCTTCCTAGACTCTTCAGCGACCTGAACTCTTCTCAGTGCTTGTTCATAAGAATAAGTAGACACTCGAAGCTCCCTTTGTACTTTTTTAAGGTTTGGGCGAAGAGTAGAAAGCTCATCCACTTCTTTGGTGAGCTCGTCATTATGCTTCCTTAATTCTTCCAGCTTCGCAACAAGCTCTGTGGCTAACTTGTCCTTTTCAGCAATTGTTTTATCTTTGTTAGCCAAGGACAAGTCTTTTTCCCCCAAGACAGATCAAAGAGTCTCCACTTTGGCTTCAACTTTTAGATGTGCTTCGCTATTCGCCTTGAGCTGAGTCTCCATGGCGACTCTCTCCTTCTCCAGGATAGTACCTTTTTGTTTTTCCTCCTCCAAGGCCGATCGAACAGCTTGTAATTCGATCTCCAACTTCAATCAGGCATGTTGCCTCTCTTCGGCAGACCTCCTAGCAGCGTCACAATGGTCCTCTAGGAGACCCAGCTGAGCACGGAGTTTCCTAGAGTCCGAGGCCGCCTGTTATCCATAAAAACAAAGGTAAAAAGTTTTACCTTAATGGGTAAGGATGACAAAAGTAGCAGATCAAGAAAATGATAAAGGGCTATACCTTTACGAGTACTTGTTCTTGCCTTGCCAGAGCCTCCGCAGTTGATTTTATTAGAGAAGTAGGAGCAGGTCGAAGGAAGGATATAGGCACTGCCGGAATCATTGACATTGAATCTCCAACAGTCACTTCTTCGGTAGAAGGAAGATCATTCCTAATGGAGTCCTCGCCTCCTTCGATCATTAGTGGATCCTCTACTTCAACATCCACCTGCTCCTCAACTATTTGCTTTTTCAATGGCGGATCAGCAGGTTTAGAAGTTGCTGCTGAAGTAGAAGTTAGTGAGGTTGTCTTCATTTTCCTCTTAGCCAAAAATTCTTGTAAGGTTAATTTTTTCTTGGGCAGCTTGGGAGGAGAAGGAGTAATCTCTGCTGCTGGTGGTCAAATCTTAGAATCAATTCCAGGAGCCAATGACAATTCAACCAGTGATTCCGAAGAAGGAAATGGCAGAATTGGCAAAGGCTCCATAGAAGTTTAAATAGTAACTGGGTCCACCATATCTAAAAGGATAACAATAATGGTATTAGCAATATAGATATATCAATGGAAAATAATAAAAGCATAATTTGATAAAGCAAATTGCCTTCTGAGGCCAGCCGTTCCTTGTCAAGTGGTTCCCTTTCAGGAGAAGGGTAAAGGAAGCGAAGTGTAGCAACATCTGGCGAAGAAATCCTCTTCGCCACATACTCCTCCCATGCTATTATTTCTAAAGCAGTGGGAGGTTTTCCAGCTCTAACACTTCTTGACCACTTCAATTTATTGCACCTGGTTGGGCAAGAATCCAGTTCACCAGGAGATGATGAAATGAAGCGCAATGCAGATAAAAGAAAAAAAGAATTATCAGTTTTACCTTTTACAGGCTCTGGCAAATCCAGTTCTTTGACTAGCGAAGCCAATTTGGCATTAAATGTTTCATCATCAGAGATATCTTCTAGATGCCTCTCCAAGTTCCCTAATCTCTCAGCAGCTTTGGAGCTGTGAGAGAAAACTTCCAATACATTGACAGAAGGAGGCCCTTTCCTCTTTGGCTCCTTGTGAATTGGGATCATCATCCCTTTCCCTTTGTCAGCACGAGGAAGGGGAGATGGAGGAGGAGGTGGAACAACTTCGCCAAGAAGCCTTATTAATATTCCTGGGCGACCAGCAGTAGGACGAGGCAGCTCATCCCTTTTAATAACAGGGACGGTAGGATCAGAGGCCTTGACAAGTCTTCACCTCCCAGTAGTTACCTCTATCCCTTTTTAGGTTAGTTTAACCCTAGGCTGCTCATTCTGCTTTTTGAAGGCCTTGGCTGAAGGGGGGCTGAAGTCTTCCTCCACTCGTACCCTCAAACTCCCTGTGAAGGGATCCAAGATTGGCAGCTCTGCTGCGGGAATGTAAGCCTTAGGAGTGACCCCTTCGGTCATCTTTAAAATGTCCTGATAATGATTAGGATTCTTTGCCTTGATTGTAAATGTAAATACAGCGAAGCTCAGAAAAAAGCACAGGTATTGACAATTTCATACAAAATATATCAATAAAACCTTGTGAACAGAAACATACCTTGAATATCTAAAAGGCGTAATCTTGGGGTAGGATTCTCCTCAGCATCCCTCAAGTGTATGGCGGATCCCATCTTTTCTGCATCATACACATATCTCTCGCCAACGAAAGTCTTGAGGTCTTGCTTTTCGCTATCAGTCAATAGCTCTGGCCACTCACTTAGACCTTTGACGGGAAGCAATAAATGGCCAGGAAACCTAAAGCCTGTAGATTTGGAGCCGAGACCATCAGTAATCTCAACTACTCCAAATTTTTCTTCCAATCCTTTATTTTCTTGTCCTTGCCTATAAAAAGGCCTCGAAGGGGACTGACGGAAGTCATATATACACCAAGGGACCCCTGAGCACTTAAAAGGTGGAAAAAACATTGGAGGAGCCAGGCAGTAGGATGAATTCCATAGACGAAGCACAGAACTTCAAAGCAATTCATATCCCTGATGGAGTTAGGAGTCAGCATCATCGGATTGACTTGGAAATAGTTGAAGCTTTCCACCATGAATTTAGTAGGACGGAATAAGAGACCAGCTTCCAATTGATGATAAAAAATGATGTAATGACCCAAATCCTTGGGGAGCGCAGCATTTTGGTCACTCGAGTAAACTCTCTCATGAGATTGGGCAAGGCGAAAGATAAACTTCTCATTGAAGTCCAAATTATCGCTAAAGGCTGCGAACTCACCGATACAACCAATAGGCTCGATCTCTCCCCAAACCTGGTTTAGGATCTCTTGGAACTAGGCAGCACTAACCGTGTCTCTCCTAGGGTAAGTATCCTTCTTGGGAGCCATTGAAGATTGAATGGAATAAAGAGAGAGAATTTTTGAAAGTTTTGAAAGAAGAAAGAAAGCAGAAACAATTTCACAATCAAAAGCAGCAAATAGGAGCTTTAAAGTGATGAATTGAGAGGTTTATATAGGGAAGAAACCCTTACCAACCGTCGCTCAATAATGAGAAAATCCAAAAGGCGGTTAGCAATTTGAAATTTCCTTGAAAATCATACCAGTTCAATGCCACGTGTACATATCTGCATTCGAAAAGACACACATTTAATGGATAGCTCACTCAACTGTCAAGCGCATTAAATGGATCAAAGATGATTGATATGCCTCACATGACAGCTATTGGTGTAGATTGTGCAAACATTATAAACACTTTGCCTCTGGCGAAGTGGGTAAAAACTCCTTCGACTATATATGGCACACCTTTGAACAAGATTGATCAGAAGGCGAAGTGTTTCTATTGAAGCTTTGTCGATGCTCTTCACTTCAAAGAAACAAGGGGGCCTCTGATGAGGGACAAAAATAGCTAACAATATGATGGGCCCAAATTTATCATAAAGCCCACTATGAAACAGTACCACAGTAGAGCAAGGGAAGATGAAGGCTGAAGAAAAGGCCCATCAGAGAAAAGCCCAAGGGGTCACTTCTTACTACACTAAGGCGAAGACACCACTTTGCCCTTCGCCAAAACTCTTCGCCCTCCTTATAATAAATGCAGCTTGTTCAGTAAGTTTTCTAAAGAAAGCTGAGGTCACAAAGCACTTATATCACCTTGCTTTTGTCAGAAGAAAGTCATATTTATACGGCGTACCCACGCGTACTCCTACACCGACTATCTGCCATCTGACAAGGACAATGACAAGTGCAGAACTTATCTTTCAGAGCTCAAATACCGACCCCATCAATCAAAAGGTCTTTCATCTTTTCCCATTTACCTTTTAACCTAAGAGGCTTGGGACATATAAAAGGAAAGAAGGAAATCACAATGAGGGCAAATGAAACTCTACACTTCTCTTATCTCTTTTCTTTTTATAAACACAAAATCTATACTGACTTGAATGTCGGAAACCCTTTTAACTTTGTCTATCTTTACAGGACAACTCAATCAAGACCCAACAACTGAGATCTAGTCCAAAACAATACTTGTAGATTTAATACTCATCACTTTTAATAGATTCATATGATCCCAAGAGAATTAAAAATAAATTATTACAAAAAGTGTATATATATATATATATAAGAATATTCTTTTATCAAAATTAACTTTTCTTCTAAATAAATTAAGAACACATTCTCACGCTTAATTCTATTTGTATATTTAAGAATTATCTCTCACAAACTTAGTCTTGAAAATTAAATTTTGCTAGCTAAAAATAAGAAGTGAAAAATATTTCTGAAATAAGAGCAAAGTGAAATTTTAATGAAATGTACATTGATTAAGTAATAACGTATTGGAGGTTGATGTCCCCTTCAATTTAGGACAAAAATACTAGCCATGTACTACGTATCTTATCAGATCATTATCAATTTATAGCCATGTCCTACATACTAGAAAAAAATTCTTCAAGCATTTAATCCTCAAATATTTTTTTCTTTTGCATAATTATTAAATCCTCATAAAAGTGAGATATATATAAATACGAAGTACTATCTGTTTTTTTTTTTTTTTTTTTTTTTTTTTTTTTGTGATTGAAACCAAACATACTCTCTCCTATTAATTTCTTCAAATTTATTGCCATGTTCTGAAATTTGATTTTTCTAAATGTTTTATTTTTGGGCTGATAAGTGATAAATACTTAAGGGTTGATTTGAAGTGACAATATTTTCATAACAAATTTTGTTAGTGTCAGAATAATAAGTAATTTTATTTTAAAATTTGATAAAAAAAATATAATATAAAAACTTTATATTTTTTTAATTATACTTGTAGTGATTCAAATTGAAAGTCAAGGACGAGCAATACTAATAGGATGGTTTATGAATTTAGTATCTCATAGTCTCCAAGAGAGTTATGAGTGGGATATATTCATTCGAGAAGGAAGAAATGAAATTTTCTTATTCTTAGAATAGAAAATACCAAAAATAAAAAGATTATCGTATTTTATTATTTTATAGTATTTTGGAGATATTTAAAAGGATAATTTTGTCAAATTTTAAAATAAAATTACTTATTATTCTGACCCTAATAAAATTTAGCTTGGCAATATCACCACCCTGATTTGAACAGATGATAATTTAAAATCACTATAAATTTTAATTTTAATTTTAAATATAGCATTGTAGGGGAAAAAAAAAAAAAGAAACATAATATGTCAAATTTTAAACATTCAATTATTTTAGAATAATTAGTTATCCAAATGAATTCTAACATAATTAATATGGAAAAGTATAAAAAAAAAATCTTATGATTTGATCTTTTTATATTTTGAGATCTGTGAAATTTTTTTTGACAAAATGAGATTTGTGATTTGCACAGTTAATAATTTAAGGTCCCGCATTTTAATGCCGTTAGTGTCTATTGACGTGATACTTATATGATAATAGTAACACTTATACTACGTAAACGTCACGTCAAAACTGGTTAAAGCCGTCAGTACTCTAAATCTTAAATTGTTAACAGTGCAAACTACATACTCAATTTTATAAATAAAAAAAAAATCACAAATCCCAAAATATAAAAAGAGTCAAATCTCATAATATTTTTTATATTTTTCCCTAATTCATATCAACCTCTGATTAATAATTGAGATTTTTTCAATTCAAACATTAAAACTTGAGATTTTTTCAATTCAAACATTAAAACCCTCTCTCTCTCTCTCTCTCTCTCTCTCTCTCTCTCTCTCTCTCTCTCTATATATATATATATATATATATATATATATGAGGTTGGCATCCCCTTATGCCATTGGGAGATTATTCAGTTTATTTTGTCAACAATATTTTTTGGAAAAAATAACTTATTTGTATTATTTGATTGCAATAGTAAAACGAATTAATTAAAATTAATGTTCTATTAATTAGACTATATTAAAATAAGTTAGTTTTCTTTAATTCTGTAAGATTATATATATATATTTGAAATAATTCTATAAGATTATATTTAATCTAATATAAAAACTTTTTATATATATATTTTTAACTATGCTCAAACATAATAAAAAAAATACATAAAATAGTAAATTATGACAGTTGTCAATGACTAAGAGAGGCTATTAATGGCTATCAATGACAAGAATAATCTGGTAATGGTGGAGCCAATTTTTTTTTTTTTTTTTTTTTTTTTTCTCTGTGGGATCAAAATAAATTTATGATTTAATGTTATTTGTTATGGGCTTTTTCCTATTATCATTAAACTAAAGGGATTTTTACACAAATAATCTAAAAATTAAAAAAATATATTTTTTTTAGCCCCTAATTTTTTATTTTGTAAAAATAACCTAAACTTCTCTCTTCATTTACAAATTTAGCTTTTTTTCTTCTCTTTACTTATCAAAATCATATTTTTTTCTCTTCATCTATTATTTATTGGTTCCACTTCCTTTTAAAATTAAAAATTAATTTAATCATATTGCATTTTATTTATGAAAATTCAAAATGAATTAACTACTAACTTATATTTAGCTTGAAAACTATATAATTCAAAATGAATTAATTCTCTTGGATTTTTCAGATTAGCTAGGTTTTGAATTTTTTTTTTAACAAAAAGTATATAATAACAATTTTAGAATTTTAAAAATAATATAAATTAGAAACAATAATTTCTTATTAATATAATGTAATTAGTATCTACTACTATTTATACAAGTTATGAATTTTGAAAAAATTAAAAACTCACAACAAACAGTATATATTAAACAAAAAACAGTATACTTCTCGCAAATAATTAGTATTTAACACAAATTCAGTATACTTACACAATGTAATTAGTATCTACTACTATTTATACAAGCTATGAATTTCAAAAAAATTAAAAAATCACAGCAAACAGTATACATTAAACAAAAAAAAGTATACATTAAACAAAAAATAGTATACATTATACAAAAAACAGTATACTTCTTACAAATAATAAGTATCTTATATTGTTTAACATTTAATTTATAGAATACATTAAATAAAATTTAATATACTTCTACAATATAATTAGTATCTACTACTGTTTATACAAGTTATGGATTTCAAACAAAATAAAAAGTTACAGCAAACAATATTCATTAAACAAAAAACACTATACTTTTAGCAAATAATTAGTATTTAATACTATTTAACATTTAATTTTATTTTTCAAAAAAATTTAAAAAATAATAATAAACATTAAAATTAAATAATTTTCTAAAAGGAAAATCATAAAACATTTACTTAACTAACTCAAAACCATTACAAATTCTATTAAATTGATGATCCATTACAAAATAAACCTAAGAGGTTAAAAATAAAAAA
>CATKHJ010178305.1:0-12108 GCA_949750685.1 Vernicia montana
TGAACCATACTTCTAAATGATTAAGCTATATGTATGAAACCTAGCCAATTTGCTATTCATTATGATATATGTATATGAACCTTATGATAGAAATCCCCCAAACTGATGTGGGGTAAACATCAGACTTTGTGCACATTGTACCTACGGATAAGGTATAATATCTGAATCCTAGCTATGAAGGGTATCGATCCTAGTCATGGAGTCTGATCCACTTTATATAGCATGTCCGTAAGGAGACCACTTCTTAGAGTATGCTTGTAAGGAAGCCTCTACTCATTTGACTCAAAGCATACTTGTAAGAAGGTTTTGCTTAATTATATGGAGCATGCTTTTAAGGAAGCCTCTGCTTGATTTCTAAATAATTATGTATCTATGGCCATCAAACCAAATTGATATCCATTCATTATGTGATTCAATATGTTTATGTATTATGAAACCTAGCCTTGAATTATTCTTATGATATAATAACCCAAGTTGAAAGTTATAGTGGTATATTATCTACTCACTGCTTTATCTCATTAGTGATTCCATTTTTCCAGGAGAATAAAAGTTTATCGGTTTGGTTCTTCAGGCATCCTCCTTTCCTAAAGAACCAAATGGATTAACGTAATTTCTCCTCTATTTATATGTAATTGAAGTTTACTCTAGATGCTCCATGGGTGTAAGGGAGATATATTCTTTTGGCCTTAGTGACTTTATAGAATGATTTCGTATATGTATTAAATATGATATGGGATTATATGAGTATCATGATATGTTCTTAGAATTTATGTATGTTCAAGTTGAGATCTTAGGTATGAGATGTATGTTTATTTGCAATGATGCCGTTTATGAAGTCATGTTTATGGGTTCTACGGGTGGTCGGTGGCCTTATGCCTACCCATGCTCTAGAACCGTCGCACCGATCGAAGGTGGTGTGTGACAAGTTCGTCCCACCATTTGATTTCTGATGAATAATGAAGTGAGATTTCGCGGTGTTGTGGATTAAATAAACCCGAACTCATAAATGCGCGCACGCGCACACACACACACACACACACACACACACACACACACACACACATACACACACACATATATATATATATATATATATTGTCTTTGACACTTATGATATTTTATGATTCCTATTACATTGATTTCTTAAAGTGCTTTATATGATTATATCCCTTTGATATCCTGATCATTTATGAAATCCTTGTTTCTAATGCATTTCCATGATTTTACTGAGTTGACGACTCACCACATCGTCTGTGAATTTTAAGATTTAGCTTATAAGTTTTCAGGTAGCCTTAGAGATTTAGAAGGCGAAGGGTATAGCTTTGTCTCGTAGCCAAGAAGTTCTTGCTATTTATGATAAGAAAGGTATCGAGCTAGAGTTAGATTTCAAATATAGAGTATTAAGTCCTTAATTGTAATATCATAATTGTAATAGGAAGTGAATGGATTGTAAGGAAGTTTTCCATGTAACGAAGTGGTTTAAATGAATAAAACGAAGAAGATTCTTCTGTCTAAGTCTCATTCTATATGATTGTATACATTGTCCCACATAAGTCTTCATTTAGACGAGCATGATTGTTTAAGAGATTAGATCCCGACATATAAAGGTTCTACGAGGTGATCGGTGGCCTTAAACCTACCCATACCCTAGGATTGTCCCATCTCAGTAAAGCTAATGTGATGTATTATGAGTTGCTCATTGACGAGCGAAGGTTAAGATAAGGCCATATCAAGGGCCGGGTGTGACAACCTCTTTGGAGGAGGGGGATAACAAAAGAGTTATAGACCTTCGGCTTCTAACTTCTCCACTAATACCTGAAACCACAGACGATATGGTGAGCCGTCAACTCAGTAAAATTAAGAAATGAATGCTAATAGAGTTCATGAAGAAATAGTGATTCTGTGAAACAATTATACATATACATATACATATTCAATTTGGGTTACAAAACAATCATATGTGTTGAGGAGAAAAAAAAGAAGGTGTGAACGCTTAATTTTGCACTAACAAAATGAATAATAATAATAATAAATAATAAAGATAATTTTTTTTAAAAAAAATGGTATGGCCTGCGGTTGCCGCAAGAGGCCCCTACGGTACCGCAAGGGCAGTCTGCGGTAGCCATTTGGCTGCCGCAGGTGACCTTTGCAGAACCACAGGGCTAGCCTGCTGCAACGACGTCCAGGTTTGCGAATCCCACATCAACATTCGTGCAATTCATCCCCAGCCTCTTCCACTATATATTTTGACCTCCCAACTCAGTTTTTTTCACAACCTGGACTTGCTTGATCAACCTGTGATCTCAAAGCAAACCTAAAATATTCTTTTTACTTGGTCCATTAAGGAACAAGTTCTCTAGTTTTAATTTTTCTTTTTCTTTTTATTTTTATTTTTGCTTTGCTATTCTCCTTGCTTTACAAAGCAAATTGGGTTGCGACTTCCCGAGCAGACCCTCCAAGTTAAAAGATTCTCGCCGTCCAAGGCAAGCCGCCGCCCACCGTCCGAGGCAAGTCCACCGACCGAGACAAGTTTCCTCCATCTTGAAGCCGCTTAAAGCGCAAGGCAATCATCTTTTCCTTTTCCATTTTCATTATTTATTTATTTATTTTTCCCTCCTTGGGATTATTCTTTTCTTCCCATTTGGGCTCTTTGCCTAATTCTTTTCTCTTAATTGATTCACTTAGATTAGTTAATTAAAATAAGAAATAATTAATTCAACTTGGTAATCAATTAAAATCATTCCAATCAACTCCACTCTCAATCAATCAAAACATGATAAAGTAGTTTGACTAAATAAACTCCTTCGCAAGAAGGGAGAACTGCGTGGGTTCTGATTCCTATTCAAATGGATACGCAAACACGTTTGGTCCAAGCATCGAATCCAAATAAAATAAACCAACTTCTCCCCCCATCACCTTCTTCACTTTAATTTAATTTCTTTTAGTTTGTTACATTAATTTTATTAGGATTAGTTTGGAAAATGTGTGACTTCCCTAGAACCCATAAAGCTAAAGGAGGTATCCATTAATTTGGATTGTTGTTGTAACTTTAACTTATCTTTCTCTTTCTTTTATTTCATTTTTATTTAATTTATTTACATAATTATGAATTTGTTATATTGTACATAATTCATGAAATTAATTTTAAGTCATAACTTTATTAAATACCAAACTAATTAAAATGAATCGAAAACTTATAGTCTCCAAATCCTCTTTAGTTTCAAGGTTAGTGATCTTTTTCCTTTGAGTCATTAATGGGTTATTATCTTATATTTTTTCAAATAAAAATAAAGTAAGGTGGTGACTCTAAATCAATTTTCAAAATCAACTAATTCAAGCTTAAGGGCTTCATTGTGAGTTCTTTCCCAAATGAGCATTTCAATTCCCTCTTAATGGATCGGACCGGTGTTTGGGTGAGACCTCACAAAAGGCACCAAAGGATTAATGCTGACAAAAACATACATAACATCAGAGTACTCGGGTTAATCATAACCACAATACTACGAGCCTCTGCATATTCATAACTATCAGAGATATACTGGGTGGGATGAACTGCAATATCAAAAGTCTCTGTAATAGTAGCATTAGTAGAATACTTCATGGGCGAGATAATACCATGGTCTCTATGTTTGAATATCAATATCACAACAAGGACATCTACCACATCCTTAACATCATCACATGCCTACGAAGATATATCTGACTTAATTTATAGACCTAGTTAGTTGATTCACATTTGCACATGGTCTAATGGATCTTTCCCACATTAGTTGGGCATTCTTTTAGTACAGGTTAAGGGCTTAAACACTTATTGGTTTGGTAGGATTATCATTTTAAATATAAGATAAGCCCAAATGGCCTCATTAATTACAAATATATTAGTTTCAGCCCAATTGGCCTTGTCAAATACAATAAGTTGACTTTGACCCAAGTGACCTCATTACATCAATAATCATAATGAATTATAAAGAAATTTCTATAATGAGTTACCCATTAAAGGTGATGGTAACAATACTAATGAAAGTAATATATTTCATATATTTTAGATCAACAAAGGAATGTAATTCAATGAAAACACACATAAAAGTTTTAATGCATTTCATAACTTTACATTTCAAAATTTTACATTAACAAATTTTCACCATTCAACCAAGGTGCTAGCTTCTCCAATGAAGTCAAAATAATCTCCATCAACTAATCCACTAGGATTTATCTTAATAACTCCCTGATCATTTCAAACCATGGTATCACCACCTAAGGCTCCTCTAATCATCATTAAGTTCGGCATCTACCATCCTTGGCCTCACCAAATCCACTTATCTATCAACTAAACCCACCTAGAGCTCTTCTAAGAAAACTAGAAGAATCATCTACCATTTAGATGTCAATTATTTTAAAAATGACTATCTTTCTTGGAAGAGAAAAGTCGACATAAGAAATTAGGTTTAAATTTAAGTCTAACTGGAATTTTGAGAGAAAAGTTTCAGAAACTTAAGCTTTTAAGAAAGAGAAGGAAAATAAAGAGGTTGAGAATTTGAAACGGTCCATCATTTCTTATATATAGAAGAAATAATAATAATAATAATAATAATATATATTTTTTTATTGATATAAAGCAGGTCAATGTCATTTATAGAAAAGATAAATTGCATCGGTAAAGAAATTTTTTTTTGGAAAGGTAACTTTTATTAATTGTCTGAAAGACCGTCAGTGGTAGATAACTTTTCATCCTAACCATACATTTTCTGACAAAACTTAAAATATCTAATCTCATTATCAAAACTTACACTATACATAGTACAACAAAACGAACTCATCAACTTATCTTAAAAACCTACACAAACATTGAAGCTCTATCATCGAGTCTACAATTCATCCTCATTCTGTCCAGCTTCGACTTTATTCTAACCAATAGATGGGTTAGAATAAATTAAGTGGTATTTTCATCCTTATTTGAACTCGACTATATATATACATACATAGATACATACATAATAAATTAAGTGGTATTGAAATTATTTTCAAGACTATAAGATATCGAGTTCAAATTCACCAACTTTATTCTAACCATCAAAGCTCCTATTTCGCTTCGTCACTGGACTCTATCATTGGTGTCAGTCACTCGCTTAGACAGGAATTCTTTCATCATCATTTTCTTTTTTTCCTTAACTCGTATTACAATCCAACAGAACTTCCTAACTATGTCTTCGTCCTAATCCCCAGAATTACACCATCTCTCTCATCTTCATGAGTTCTTTACAGATAATTAATACATGGGGTATATAATAATAATAAATTAAGTGGTATTGAAATTATTTTCAAAACTATAAGAAATCGAATTCGAATTCCAAATAGAGCTAAATTTCAAATTTCAGATAAAGCTAAATTTACAAATAATAATAATAATAATAATAATAATAATGCAAGAGATGGAGTTTAATCATGACTTTTTTTTTTTTTTTTCATGACTTGATTTTAAAAAAAAAATCTTTACTTAGAGGTTAGATGTATTAAAAATAATAAATAAATAACCTTTAAAAAAAAGGTCCACCCATTTACAGGAATAGCTTCTTTCCACATTCACGGGAACAACTTTCCACTCCATCATTGTCACTCCAAGCGGTCCCATGAAATTTGTCCCCGCTTAATGCGCCTTTTATACATACTTCTTCAATTTGCCGATACAAATGTTGAAGAATTAATTCAAATGCTATGCCATTTGAATCTCCAAGCACCCAAAAGAACAAAAAAAAAAAAAATCCCAAAACACAAAACAAATCATTAGTATTATGATCCAACGATTGATATCTCATATGCATATGAAAAAGATACAGAATTTTAGTATAAATTTGGGAGAACCAACCTTAAAAGCTAGCTATTAAGGTTGAAGAGCTCATTTCTATATTAAGTCCATAAGATTTTCATTTTTAATCAATGTGGGATTTCTATATACCCAGGTGGACTCGTGGACTTGAAAAAGAAAAAAAATACTCAATTGTCACTTGAGAGGGAGTGTTAGAATATGTGGAAATCCCACATTGATTAAAAAATTAGTTCTCCCAAATCTATACTAAAATTCTACATGATGTTAGATTATGTGGAAATCCAACATTGATTAAAAATGAAAATCTTGTGGACTTAATATAGAAATGGGCTCTCTAACCTTAATAATTACCTTTTAAGATTGGTTCTCCCAAATCTATATTAAAATTCTACATGGTATTAGAGCGGCAATCGATCCTGAACCCGAAGTATGGATGGGCTAACATACCCAGGTGGACCTGTGGGCTTGAAAAAAATGAAACTGACCCACTTGGATCACCACCTGCTTGTCAAGTAACAATTGGGCCTTAAAAAAAAAAAAAATACCCAATTGCCACTTGAGGGGGGAGTGTTAGAATATGTGAAAATCTCACATTGATTAAAAATGAAAATATTGTGGACTTAATATAGAAATTGACTCTCCAACCTTAATAGCTAGCTTTTAAGGTTGGTTCTCTCAAATTTATACTAAAATTCTACAATATCTTATATTTAATCAATGTGGGATCTATCCCCACATCCTTTCATTCTTCTTCTTCTTCATTAATTCTTAATTTCATTCTTCTTCTATCAATTATTTTTATATGGTTTAACACTTTCCCCTCAAGTGTCAACTAGGTCCTCAAGTGTCAACTAAGTCTAAGTTGACAAGCATACGGTGGCCACTGCTGGGGCCACATGGGAACATAGCCCACATGCAAGGGTTTGGGTACTTGCTCTAATATCATGTAAAAAATATTGAAAATTTATATAGTCATGGGAGTGCCAACCTCAAAAACTAACTATTAAAGTTGGAAAATCCAATTATATATAAGCTCATTCAACATCTTATATTTAATCAATGTGAGATCTATCCCCACATCCTTTCATTCTTCTTCTTTTTCATTAATTCTTAATTTCATTCTTCTTCTTTAACACTTTAAAAGTTACACATTAACATCCAGATTCAAGAATCTACAATTAATTATTATTATTATTATTATTTTGTTTTTTTTTTTTTTTTGCTTATTCTTGATAAATCACCGTTTATATATAGATGTAAAAAAGATTTATTTGGGAAATAAAAAATTCCTTTAACATTTTTTCATCTGCAAAAAATTTTCGATCTATAAACATATAGAGATAAAAAGTTGATTTTTAATTTAAAAAAAATGAATTTACGGCAACTAATATTTAATAATAATGCTTTTTAACTGTTAGCGTTAGCTACCAACAGGTATAGCATATTAATTATATATTTTTTGACTGGATAATAGTCTGAAATTTAAATGTTTTAAATTTCATTGTTTAAACAAAAATTATGCAACAATTATTCAAATTCAGCTTTAGAACATATATCAACTAATAAAACTTTATGAACTGTACCAAACCATGGATTAGATGTCAAAAAATTCAATTGAAATCTGAAAAATCACCTACCACACCGCATTTTCTTAATTGAAATGGTATAATGGCCCAATATCCATTTCCCATCTTCCAAAATGTGCCCTCTACACCTCTTTGGGTATGCGTATCTGTACCACTTTCTATACCATTTAGTGGTCGATTTTCAAATCCATATACTTACATTCAAGTCTTATAAGTCTTTGTATATGCAGTAATTCAACAACTACAATTATGGGTTTTAAGTGTATGAATTAGATTTTTAAAGGCTTCTTTAAATTATAACCACTAATTTGGATACATTATAATAATTTGTTTTTATGGCTTATCAGTGGATTGGTTATTTGTGCTTGCATTTAATACTTTTAGTCATAGAGATAGATATTACATTCCCTATACCTACGTATCAAGGTTTGCCAAGGAATATCACACTCTCTATTTGTGAATAATTTTTAGTAGAATTTTAATGGTTTGTTGGAATTTAAAATTAAGATTCTACATTAAAGAAATTAATTAACTTACATTAAAATTAGCAAGTACGAATATGTTAATAATATACTTAGATGACTAATTATTTGTTCTTTTGCATATGTTGACAATAATTTTATTAATATGAAAAGGAAAGGTGTGGAATCTTATAAAATCACTTTATTAGTATTAGTTTTATGAAATTGAAAATTATAAATAATAATAATTCAATGCGTTTATACATGTGTACAAATAAACAAAGCAAATTATCGAATTTACAAAAAATAAAACATGAGATTGAATATTATAAATAAATTGAAACTGAAAATCATCCATGTTTTATAATATAGTTTGAAAAAATATATATAGGTTTAAATAAATTAACTCACACCCCTATTAGGAGGTATGAAAACCCTAATCCAAGTTTCAAAATGTTAATGCTACTGATCAATCCTTCTTTCTAAAATATTTTTTAAAAGAAAAAAAAAAAAAAAAAGTGAAATACCAATATTTGTGCATTTGTCCTTGTTGAATAAATTCAATTATTGAGCTTCACTAGTCTTAGTCTATGCAATTCAGTAGATATTTGTTTTATTATTATTGTTCTTTTTTCCTTTTCAACCACATGATAAAGTCAGCAAGAACATGGGCATTTATTATGGGAACTGAAAGAAATCCATATTTGGACTTTTATTTTTCAATCTTTTTTCACTTTTTGAATAATTTACCATTCATTTTTCTTTTAAAACATCAGAAATTTTTATAAAAATAAAATAATCTTATATATTATAATACAAATACAAATACAATCTACAATTCTTTTTCTTTTCTTTTCTTTTCTTTTTTTTTTTTTATATTTCCTTTCAAAAATTATGAGAGAAGGCATTCAGGCATTAATCCATAACATTCTTCTAATTCATTTTTATACATTAATATCTATTTAAGGGCTAGTGACAAAAAAAAAAAAAATACAATTTTTTTTATAAAAATTGCAATTATACTCAAATCTACCAAAATAAATTATTTTTACCCCAATTTCAAAATTTAATTATAATTATATCCATTTTGTCAAAATTACACTTTTTTTTTTTTTTTTTACAATTGAGATGAAATTAATGGAGAATTATAATAACTTTAAGTTTGGTGATGAATTCCTAGAAACAATGATAGGTACAATAGGCTAATTTTCATTTTAATTTTAGTCAAATAGATATGTAACTAAAAGTTTCAAAATTGTATTAGGGTAAAATAATATTTTTGAAAGATTTGGATACAATTATAATTTTTAAAAAGGTTTGAACTTTTTTATCATTAAACCTCAATTTAATTAAGCTCATTCACTACTAGAATTAACTCTTCTTAACATATAAATTATGTTGTTAACAGTCAAAATTTTGATACTAATAAGAATTAGCAGTATTATCATCCGATATATAAAATTTCTATAATCAAAAGTTTTTTGTAATATTATAATATACTCCCTCCATTACTTTTTAATTGATTTTTTTTTGTTGTTTCACACATATTAAGAAACAATTAATTGTGCTAAGTTCTATATGAAAAAATGATCAAATTATCTTCATTGGTGTTATAGAATACTAGATAATATATGCATTAATTATAGTGTAATAGATAATAACAAGAATAAGGATAAAATTGAAAAAAAAAATTAAAATCTTTTTAATTTTCTAAAATGACAGATAATTTAGAAAAAAAAAAATTTTCAAAAAATGTCAATTAAAAAGAAATGGAAAGAGTATATATATTTGACAGTTACAATATTAACATGATATTAATATATATAAATTGATATTTAATAACACTATTAATTCGTTGCTTACTATTAATTATTAGTTTATTAATATGTATTAAATAATGTTAAACTAATGATATTAATTAATTTCAATATTTATTTTAGTGCTTGGATCTCAAAATAAATAAATAAGCTTACATGATTTAGGAGCTCCTTTAGAGATAACTTCCTTGTCAATTAATTCAAATGCCAACATTTTGCAAGCTACCAATTGTAGTAGTTTAGTAATTAGTCTACCACTTCTGTTTTTTCTCTGATTCTCTTATCAATTTTTATTTTTTAAGATCGTTCATCTTCTCTTTTGATTAATGATATTTTTTTTCACTTAAATATTTCTATTCAATAATACATATCCTTATAAATGTGTTAATTTGTGTCTTTTTTTTACATGGATTTATTATGGTTCGTATTATTTTTAGTCTTTTTTTAGAGTTTTTTTTATCCGTTTGATGGGATTTACTTGTTTTTCTTTCATAAAAATAATTTGTTTTTATATTATATAAGTATTTTGTTATTTTAGACTATTTATGGTCTTTAAGTTTATTTTCATGGTTTTAGATTTGTTATTGATATTTAAACAATCCAACTTGTTCAAAAATATAAAAATGATCAATTTGTAACTTAATAGTCACTAAATAAAGCATGCTTACCACCGAGTTGTCAGTTCTAATGTTCTATCAATACGATTGAAAAATATTTAAAAAAAATTCAAGCTATTTTATAGTATTTTTTGATATATTTTTATATTTTTTATTTTCAGATTAAAATATAATATTTTTAATTATGAATGAAATTTTATAGTATTTTCTAAAACAATTGTAGTAGTTTAGTGGGCAATTAATGCATGTGTGAAATCTTGTAATCCTACTGAACACAATAGAATTAATCATTAATAATATCATTAATAATTAAAAATATAGTATATAGATCATGATAGGCACTAATTAATTAATTAAGTAATTAAAGCTGTTTGGTCATCATATACATCATCAAGTTCATGCCAAAATATCAAAGTTTCTCCCCATCCCATGCAGTTAGGTAACAAATGTTCAGACATTAGACACTTTCAACAAGATTTTAGTTGACCCCAAACATGAGAAAATAGATTTTTTATTATTATTTTATAGCCATTTATAACTTTTGGGCTCATATAATTGAGAGTTGAGACTGTGAATTAGGTCATTCTACCCAAATCCCTATTTTTTGTTTGACTTACTAAGAAAGTTGAGATAATCATTGTCGATTTAATTTATGCTTCCCCCATATTATATACTTAGCAAGTACCAAACATAATCTTGTGGGATAATAATAATAAGCAAAGAGATATAACAACCTACATTGGGAGCCCACTGAATAAACTTATTCTAAGAGTTTATTTTGATAATAAAATTGAAGATTGTTTTTCCAAAATGCATTATATATATATAAGATGTTGATGAAAAAATAATTTAAAATAATTGTTTAATTATTCTGAAATTTTTACAAGTACAACATAATAAATTCATATGAAAAATAATCTTTAATTACTATTTTTAATATTGTGGCGCCCCATTCTCGCTAATACCTTTAATATATCTTATTCATTCTATCGAGGCGTGACGGTTCTAAAATATGGAGAGATTTAAGATAACCAAACACCCGTACAACTTTTTTATATCTTGGATTTAAAGCACAAACATTCAAACAACCATATGCAAACCAAAATAGTGGGCCAGACTAAACCATAAAATTCAATAACAATATGAACTTAAGAAAATTTAAAAATTCATTTTATTTATTTAATTCACTTCAATACATGGATCCTTTTATAATTTACGGAGCTTTCTAAAATAGAGCAACAACAACTATGACTTTTACATAATTAAGTAAAAATTTAAAATATTCTAATCATAAATAGGTAGAGCTTTTTAGGTGGAGAAGTATGATCAAAGAGATTATATCCTTTAACTTCTAACTTCCCCAACTCACACCTGAAACCACAGACGATATGGTGAGCTGTCAACTCAGTAAAATTATGAAATGCATGCCCAAACAGGGTTTCGTGAAGAAATAGTGAATCTGTGAAACAATTATACATATACATATATATCAAATAGGGTATTAAAGATTAATCATATGTGCCAAAGAGAAACAGGCACCAAAGGTTCAATCCTGACAGAAACATACATATTATCAGAATACTCAGAGTAAATATAACTATAGTCCCACGAGTCTCCACATGTCATAACTATCAGAGATCTAATGGGTGAGATGAACCACAGCTTCAAAAATCTCTGTAACAGTAGCATTAGAATACCATCACAGTATAAACAAAAAGACACTTCATGAACGAACCCATAAGTCCTTAGAAAACATATAACAGAAAGGGCAGCTATCACACTCTTGAAACACCTTCGTATATC
>CATKHJ010178374.1:0-13814 GCA_949750685.1 Vernicia montana
CACGCTATTTGTGAGAAATATAAAATAAAATTTCCCAGCAATAACAAACGCTACAAAATAATCCCTTTCAGGATGTCAAGGTGTCCGCTTCATTTTCTTTATCTATTAAACCTTCTACACAATATTTCTTCCATTGTCAGAGAATCTCTGAATGATCAAAGTCTGTTTCAACCACTTACTTGTAAACTAGATCTACAAGAACGCACCCACCAGCAACTATGGGTCCAGCTCTATTTACTTCAAATTCATTTCTTTTTTGAATTAGAAAAATTAATCATCGATAGACAGACCCATTTCTGTCTCTGTCTTTCTCAGCATCTTTATTTCTAATGTTGATGGGGATAAATTATACGCGTATGCTTCAGGCAAAGACGATTCAATGAAGGAAAGAAAACCCCATTCTTGCATTTGGTTTTGTTTCATCTATAATTCTAAGTTTCCCAATAAAGTACAAGAAAAGGTATTTTTTTTTAATTCTGTTTTGCTATCAATTTAATTTTGTTGTTGAGTTCCATCTCATAAAGAAACATAGATTGGTTTAACTATTGGAGTTTTCCAGTTAATATTGTATCGATTATTGGGTTTCTTTTGGTGTTTTTAATATATATATATATATATATATATATATATTAATCCATGTTTTCTTTGGGTAGCTTGTTAATTAGTTTCAATCAACAAAAGGGGCAATACAGGACTCATAGGGAGGAAAATGGGACGACTGGTATGTTCTTTTTTTTTATTTTATTGTTTTGTTGATTTGATTCCTTATTTTTTCTGAAATTTTAGTTCTTATTTAAATTCTATAATGGGTTTTTAATGTGATGAGAAGGGCAATAATGGAGAAAATCAGAATCCCCTTTTATCCCCACCTAAAGAGAATAGAAATGGAAATGGCAATTCAAAAGATCACTTAAATCAGTTACCAGAAGATATACTTGTGAACATATTGTCTCGCTTGACAATGAAAGAAGCAACACGTACCTCTATCCTTTCTCGCAGATGGAGGCATTTATGAACATTTTTCACTGGTGATATGGACTTTGATGCTTCACTTACAATGTGGGACTTGACTCTGCAACTGAATTTGGGAAGCAAGTCACTTGGCATAGAAAGGAGCACATTTGTACGTTGGGTGAATCATGTTCTGAAATCACTTGAAAGTCCAACTTTAGAGAGTAAGAATTTGGTTTGATTTGGACGCTGATTCTAAAAATGAAATAGATAGTTGGATTAATTTTGCAATGCAAAAGAGAGTTAAAAGGCTTGAATTGGTTCTCACAAGCACCCAGCCAAGTATCAAGACTACAGGGTTATATACTTTCCCTTTGAATTTGTTTAATCAATCAAGCTTTAGCTCTCTTACAATCCTTAGTTTGAATATGGTTGATGTCACTGGAGAAGTTATTCAGCAATTGCTATTATCTTCCTGTCCTTTTCTTGAGGCATTAAGTGTTGTAAATTCGATAAGTCTTGTGAGTCTTAAAGTTTCAGGTCCATCACTCAAGCTGAAGTACTTGGAGATAGTATGCTGCTACAGATTGAAATATCTTGAGATCTCTGCTGCGAGTCTCGTGTCTTTTAAGTACGTTGGACCAGTTTTAGACATTCCTTTTAAGAATGTGCCTAATCTTGTTGAGGCATCCTTTGGAGGACCATTTTGTGCATCAATCATCGATAAACTTGATCACTGTTCATGCTATATCTTGCAGCTAGAGACACTCAAATTCGATGTAGGAAGTACCTATGTGAGTATAATAGGATTGTGTATTTCTTGTGTATTCATTTCCTGTTTTCAAGCATTTTAACAATGTGGGTGTTTTTTCTGGTTAAAATTGATCAGTTATTCCAGAAGTTCCACCTGAATTTTTCCATATTAGATAATGTCAAGCATTTGGAAGTGAAAACCACAGTTTCTGCTGTCGAGCATTGCCTCCTTCCTTGTGTTTACCTACTAAAAGCATGCCGTTGGCTGCACAGATTCACACTAAAGGTGAACACTCCTTCCTACTTGCAGAATGTTTAAATTTTTTAGAATTTTATTTTTTTTCTTTATGTGGAACTATGCATTGTGGAATTACCAATTATCTGTGTTACATTGTCTTCAGTAATCAAAATAAGTAGAATGGACAAATGCAAGTAGTCTATGAAAATTTCTAATCACGTTTGTATCAATGGTCAATGGTGAAAAGCACTTTTCTGTTTTGAACTTACAGGGTTGATTAGTTTGTGCCAACTAATAAATTAATCTCCATTCCATTTTGTAGATATCATATGAAATCACCTTATCATCTACAGAGTTTCACAAGATTTCAGCAGATTATACACATCATAGCCTCAAGGTGCTGGAAGTGCTCGGCTTTCAAGGAAATGTTGCTGAAACTGAGTTTGTCCTATACATGCTTAGAAATGCTGTCATGCTTGAGAAGTTAATTGTTAATCTTTGTGCACCATGTTATTTAAGATCCCCATCGCAGTTAAAATTCAAGGAGACCGAGATGTATCAATCTGCCAAGAAACATGCTGGTGAGCTACAAGCAAAAATACCTCCAGGAGTTGACTTTGGGGTAATATGATTTAAAAATTGAATTTAAGTGAACTTTGTTACTATGAATTTGTAAGAATTATCTAATTAGTAATTTTCATCTCTGTAATTTATTTTCTGTAGCATGGAGATCTGTGCTATCGATGTTTAGACTTTAATCTTTAGAATTATTAGGACGTTAGTACAATAAATCATAAAAATGAAAATGCTAACTATGGTTAATTATTAATTGTCTTGTTCATGGCTATGGAGCTCTTGTTAAAATAACTTGGCTCAAAAAAGGAAGATGCTTGCGAGAATAGATAAGACCCACCGCGCAAAAGTGGATAGTAAGGTTAAATAGAAAAGGAGAATCGTCCTCTTATCTGAATAGCCATTGATGGCTTTAAGCTTTTTACAGATCTTACACTCTTACTGTACGTCTTTATGCGTTTACAGTCAATTCTGAGAAAAAGATGAAGCGGGCAGGAGTGAGGAGGTCCATTTGCACGTGGGTTTGGTTCCCACCGCGGTCACTAGTCATTCGTGAGGAGACGGAAGGCTGTGATGCTTGCTGAGTTGCTGTATCTGGCATGAAGAAAATAGGGAGAGAAAAATGGTTTTAGGATTCTCAGGTATTTTGGAAAATATTTTTTGAGAGAGCGATTCATTTCAGTTCAATATTGAAAGTTGAAATCAATTGAAAAATATATATATATATATATTTTTAATCTTTTAGGATATTCTGAAAAATATTTGTTTAACTGTAATATTTTTAATTTTTATAACTAAAAATATAAAAAAAGGACTTTTTTTTTTTAATAAAAATAAAGGACTTTCTTTTTAACTAAAAAAATAAATAAAGGACTGTCGCATTCAATTCAGGATTAATGGTCAAACATTTTTGTTCTCGATTTAAGTTTTATTATTATTTGAAATTTTCATACGAAAATTTTTAACTGAAATTTTCATACGGAGTTGTGATATTAGTATTTGAAAGCTAAGAACCAGACAAGGAGTGAGTGGTGGAACAGGGTCTGTAAGCTCTGTTTGCTAACTCCCTCTCTAGCAATCAATTAGCATTAGGAATAAAACGAACAAAATAATTTCTCAGCAAGTAGGAGCTCCTCGAGCCATAGACTTTTTCATCATGGTAAGCCAAAACCTAATATTCTCCACTTGATTCCCAGGAAACGTTCTTCACCTTCCTAAACATGATGCACCATTCTGGGGCTTAAACCATACAGAGCCGAGCAATGCTGTTCTGCTATGAAGCAATTCTAATAATTTTTCCTAATATAAGCATATAAAACATCCTATGAATAACTATACTCAAAATCCTGCAGATTATGTCAGTGCAAAAAAAAATATCCTGCAGATTATGAAAAACCACCTTTCCATGTCATAAAAAATTCAGTTACCAATCACCAGAGAGTGACAATAGAACCTGCAGTAATTCCGTACGAACATCCAAATATTCATGAATGACAAAAGACTAGATATCTATTACTTCAAATTATTTATTACTCAATTAACTAAAATGTCGAATCATGAATGAATGTATAATTACAACATCAAAAAACAATGAAAGTAAAGCCTCAAATGATCCAATTATTTCTCCCTCAAAACCAATGAATATTGTCTGACTTAAACAATTGTGAGTATAACCTATCACTCCTTCCTCTTCATATAAATGTATAAATTAAAAACCAAATATCACTAAACTACATAAAAATCAAATATTACCCATTAATCAACAGCCTTAAACTATAGAATAGAACCCATTAATCAAAGTTAGAATCATACCAATTAGTTTACTTCCTCTCGGCTTCCTCTTCAATTCCTTCACCAGCCTCAATTCGCTTCTTATTCTTCTCAATTGCTGCCGCCACCTCCTTAGGCATATACTTCTCATCATGCTTAGCCAAAACTTCTGTAGCCGAAAAGTAACATTCCCCGCCCCTTGCTTTCCCTGAAACGCTCTTTGCACCCACCTCCTTCTTTAACTCCTCTGTGAATGGCTTCACAAACCCTTCCACCACCACCGAATGCCCTTCTCTAAACAAGTCCGGCAACGATCCCTGATACCTAACCAAAATATCAGTGACCAAATCTGTAATCACAAACTCCATTTCAGGCGAAGAAGCAGGTTGAGCTAAGCTTCCTTCGAGAACTAAACCACCTAATCTGAATTTGTTCTTCTGTGGATTTGCTTTGTATTTTTCCATAGCGTCAGTTGGGGTCACATAAAACACTAATTGATCTTGAAAGTTGTTTAGAACAATAACAATAAAACCCGCGATGCAACTGAATGTCAAAGCATAAGTCCATAGTCGGCGGGCTTGGAGTTGACGAGCTCGGGCGCCGATGTCAACAGTCTTCGAGCGAGTCGGGTTGCGGCGGGCGGTGGAGAAGAATCGGAGACCGACGACTGAGGGAAATTCTGTAGAGATTGTGCGGAGATCTGAAAGAGGAGAGAGAATCAAGCCTTCAGATTTGATGGTGTGAAGGGTTGGAGAATTAGAGTGGAACAGTCTGCCGACGGTAGTCGTGGTCGTGGTGGTTGTACGGAGGAGATGGGATCTGAGGCGGAGAAAGGCCATTTTTGTTTCCCGAGAAAGTGTGAGAAAATTTTGAGGGAAAGTGGGAAAAAATAGTTAGTAAGGGTTTTTCTTTGTTGGGGGCTTTTGTAAAGGAGGAGTGGATTTGGCGGCTAATTGAAAATTCGCTGAATGCTGAGGCCAAAATTGTAGTTTTAATACTTTTCAACGTACAAAACGATACCGTTTTTTCAGTTCAACAAATGATAAGTAAACTAAACATGTCCACCTGTCAGTCGTTTTACAAGAAGTCAAACGACAGGACGTTTGTATTCAAGCATCGGCTGCTAATTATATTTCCTTGTATTGAAATATTAACCACTTGAATGATTTTTATTTTTTTTTTTAAACTAATCGATTGTTTAGCTAGGCAAAAGACTTGTCGTTTCTATTATTGGTTAACATTGACCGTCAGCTGTTACTGCCAGGAATTATTGGGTTAAACGTGAACAGTAAAAAATTTTAACTTCTAGTATTGAGTTGTTAATTGCTGAATTTTGTTGAAATGTGATTTCAAATGCCTGTTGGAAAGGCACTTTTCTTTTTGTAACTTTATGAAATAACGACATGCCGTTCACAAAATGCCAAGGACCGAACCAACTCGGCAACTCACCACGACCCACATATCCAGTATTCTTAAGTCTTAACCCGTGAAATGATATAACAGTATGAAGTTAGGTATAAGACGGTGGAGGAAGGAATCGAGTTGAGACTTTTTCATTTCTTGGACGTCCCTATCAAACCATCCTTTACTTCAATTCACTGTTTCAGAAGCAGAAGAACCCTATTAAAATTGAATAAATTGTCGTCATTTTCCCACCAAATTATACTTGTTTCTCTTTGGCATATATACCTGATCGAAAAAGAGAGCTAAAAATATCTATCTCTTTCAAATGGATTCTCAGGTGGTGGTAGCACTTGCTCTCTCTCTTGTTGGTGGATTAAGCACTTCTATTGGTATGTTTATAAATTAATTCTTCTTTTTTAATTGTTTTAGCTAAATCTGATTAAGAGATGAGTTTTGATAAAACTTTCTTTTTACCTCACTGATAAGGTTACATAATCAATTTAATTTTAGTTTAAACATATAAGCTTATAGAATTCATCAATCTTAATCACCTGCTTCGTATTGAAAAACTTGGTTCATTTTTAACCCTTTAGTCTGAGTAAGAGAGTGAGAGAGAGAAGCATTTTCATGGACATTCTTATAATGGCTCTATCACTTTTGGGTTTTTTTAGCACTTCACTAGGTAATTTAATTAGGTTTATGGCTTTGAAACAAGATTATTATGTTTGAATTTCAAAATATATGTTTTGACTATGCTTTTCTTTCGTTATGAAACAGGTGCCCTTTTTGTCATTTTAAATCAAGCTCCCAATTTAAAGATGCTTGGGCTTTTACAGGTGATTCTGAGAGGTTGAACCCTCTATATCTGATTCAAAACGCTGGTTTTGTTTTTTCCTTTCTTTCTTTCTTCATCTTGTCATAAGTTATGAAAAGGAAGAATGCCACTTATGAATTTGTCACCAATCTTGAATGGATAGATGCTGATGGAGTTCTTCTTTGCTTCACTTACAGTATTTTACCAAATTTTGTTCTTGAGTTGAATTTCCTCATCCAGCATATGTTTAATCATCAAAGAGTGCTGTGAAACTGATTAAAGAATTGAGTTACCATGGATGATATAAGCTTGAAATCTTTTTTTTGCAGGGTTTTGCTGCAGGCCTAATGTTGAGCATATCATTCCTAGATCTAGCTCACAATGCTATGAACTCAATTGGCTTCTTAAAAGGCAACCTTTGGGTTAGCAACATCTTTCAATTCTTTGAATTCTACCTCTTTTCTTTTAAGACATTACTTATTTAAATCTGTTTTGATTATTTATTTCCAATTTCTTGATGGAACAGTTCTTTGGAGGTGTTATATTCTTCGCTATTGTTGCAAGGTTTATCCCTGAACCAACAGTTGTCCCGGGTTCAGATGTTAAAAGTAAAAAGGTTTTATATTATCTGCTTTCATAATCCATAAGCATTCCATTACTCAAGTTGATGTTGGTTACTTCTTTATATGCTTGGATGTTAAAAGGTGTATTGATAATTTGATGTTGTGCTTTGGAGCAGACAAATGGGGATGAAGGAGGAAAGGACATCATGAAAAAGCATCGTCGCCAAGTTTTTTTCAGTGGGATTATTACAGCTATAGGTTTGATTACCATGTCTCTTGATTTTATTGTTTCACTCTGTCAACCCCCAACTCTATTTGTTCAGAATTCAGGGAGTTGAAAACTATATATTGCATATATAGTCAATATGACTTCAGGTACAACTAACAAGTAGGCATATGGCTTAGGAAACTTGTATAATGGAAGAAAGAATTATAGTGTATAGCCTCCATAACGGTGGTCAGATGGCTCTTAAAACTAATTCCATTTTTGAAAGTTGGTTGCTTTATTATTATTATTTTAAAAAAAAAAATTCATAAATTGGTCTGACTGGATGGAATTTTCTGCCTTGTGAATTTCAGGCATAAGCTTGCACAATTTTCCAGAGGGAATGGCAGTGTTCCTTGGTTCAATGAAGGTAGCCTCAGCCTTTTCTGTATTGCTTTCAAAATACTTCATGAATTTTATTTGAGACAATATCCATTACGATTGAAGTATATTCTTAAGGCAGTCTAGCATCTTTTACTTTGTGATAGTTTTTAAGGTATTCGTTTTAGCATCTTCCAGTTGCCAAACATTTCATTTCTAATCTGTCAAATGACATTTTTAGGTGTGTTAGTCACTATATATACCTTTGTTTATTGAATTGTTTATCCCGAAAGGTGTGATGCAGTGAAGATAGAAGAACTGTGGCATTCACATTGGGTATCATGTGAAGCTCTCCCTGTTTGTTATGACATGGCATTGTTGATTTTATGACATTAAGGGGTTGCTTGGTCTGAATTTCAGGCATAGCACACTTTTCATTCACATGCTGAAAGGACCATATTTATTGCTTTTTCTGACCACCATTATCGTTTTCCAACCTAGCTCTGCCAAGGATTTGCTTTTCATGTGCCATAATTACTTTTTCTATGTTATTACCTTCAACCAATTCACCAAAATACTTGAAATTTCCAAGAGTCATGGTTTTAGTGGAAATTAATTAATGTTAGTGTGTACGTGGTTCTGGTTTTGAGAACCAAAAGCACTTGTGCTTATTCTTGTGCAACTCACTTCTGCTATCTGGAAATTTGCTTCCTTTTGCAGGGCTTACGTGTTGGTCTCAATCTGGCCTTGGCCATTGCTTTGCACAACATCCCAGAGGTACACTTGCTCAGATCCTTAATATGGCCTTTTTTTGTGCGCTGGAATGTTTAATATGGCCTTTTAACTTATGCTATGGTTCTTGCAATGCAAGTGCTTCCTTTTGCAACACTTCGAGACTTCCAATTTTTCCAATGCCATTTTGGATGCTAAAAATTAAAACATTGGGTTTCTTCTATTGCTATTAATGGTGGAATTGCATTAAAATTGAGTGTGTATTCTGTTTTTATGGACACTTAATGCATTTCATCTGATGACAATATGAATCCAAGGGTCTAGCAGAGACTTGAGAAACTAAAAAATGAATTTCCCCCCAGTATAACCCCCCCCCCCAAAAAAAAAAAAAAAAAAAAAAAAGGTTTGTTAAGCATTATGTAAGTAACCTGCAAGGAACTTTCATTTCTTTAACCACTCTAATTGTAACCCCATTATTATCTCTTGTTTTTTTCCAGCTTCTATAGTGCTTAAGTACTGTCTAGAGGAGGAAACTATACATTGCAATGTTTTCTTTGCAAATGATTTTTTTCTTGTATTTCTAGGGCTAGTTTTAGCAATCCTTTGCTTTCTTATGGTGTGCATAATTTGTCCTTGGTAAACATTCAGGGCTTAGTTTTATTTGATATTGCAATTATTTTGTCATCTCTGGCAGTTAAAAGTTAATTACAATCTTGTGGTGGGGGTTAATTATTTGTTCTTGGAAAATTGAAAAATACATAAGATTTGTTCATAGTCCCAACTCAAATCAGGAATGTGTCTGGTTAATATAAAAGTATTAGAGTATTACATTTCACTGTCTTTGAATAGAAAAGTAATTTTCTGATAGATAAATAGCTAAATAGTGAGAACTTTCTCTTCTGCCCTAACTTGTCTGTGTTCATTTGCGCAGGGTGTTGCTGTTGCACTGCCTATTTACTTTGCTACTCAAAGGTGAGAATCTGGAGGAACTATGAGAGTTAATCCTTCTAAAGCACTGATGAGTCTTCTATAAAAAGTGTAGTCGGAAAACATGTTCATGTGACAATATGCTAATCGGTACTTTTATTGGAAATAAGAAAGTAAAATGGTGGAGTTCAAGCTAATAGCCTTGTTGAGATTCTGCTGTAGAGATAGCAACTTAGGATAGAAGAATGCTAAGGATGCTTTTTGTTGCACAGATATTGTGCTGGTAGGGATGGAGGTTGATATTTAGGGCTGAAGATGATCAACACAGCTGCACTTTCTTAGTGCGAATGATGTTTGTAGCCATATGCTAAATTCTATAGGATTAATGAGGTGGTGCTGGTATTGGTGGTAACAGTTATGGTTGCATATTAAAATTATGGAGAGTTCCTTTCTGCTCCCATTCTTCAGATCCTAAAGAAAGGCGGTCTTTCAAATAATGCCAATTTTGTTGGTCAGGGCTGAATCAACTTCATTTAGTCTATTACCTGTAGTTGTTGCACAGTTTTGTGGTGTTAATGTGGTGCAATTTGGTCTATATTTACAGCAGTTGTTGGCTTCAGTACTACCATCACATGCCTAAGGGGTCAGGGTGGTGGGATATGTTAATGCCCATGTTATGTTGCTACAACATTCTTCCCATACTAATTATCTGCTAATATTAGCTACATTTTTGTGCATCTGTTTCTTCAGAATAGAATATATTGAGAAGGTAGCTAACAGGTTGGTTTATGTACATATCTCAGCAAGTGGCAGGCATTCAAATTGGCAACACTTTCTGGTTTAGCAGAACCACTTGGTGTTGTGCTTGTAGGTATGTCAACAGCTTTTTGTTGCATTTGATGTCAAAGCGTAGAATGCTTCTGTATTCCGTTCATTGAGAATGTTTTTCCCCTCAACTGCAGCATATCTATTTCCAAGCAGCTTAAGTCCTGAAATTCTCGAGGGTCTGTTAGGATCAGGTTTGCGCTAATATATATGTTCCTCAGCATCTCAAATGATTAGAGAAAATTAATTTATTATTAAATTTTCTCTGTACTGATTTATTTAAATTTGCAGTTGGTGGGGTGATGGCTTTCCTAACCTTGCATGAAATGTTGCCATTGGCTTTTGATTATGCGGGGCAGAAGCAAGCTGTTAAGGCTGTATTCCTTGGTATGGCTTTTATGTCGGCAAGGTAATAAAACTTGCATCACTGCCGTTCCAAGAATCAATAATAAAGGTTCTGTTTAGTGCAGTTCCCTTCTCGAATTTGTTAGTAGAATAAAACTGGCTGCTATTCAATTTCCCAACCCCCAAAAGGAAAAGAAAAAAGGGCAACTTATTGGGTCCTGCTTGTTCTTTTGTTTTTCCCTGTTTTCAAAACTTCTTTCTTGAAAACGAGAATGGATAAGAGTTTTTAAATTTTCCTTATTTTAATAAAAATCATTTTTTTTAAAAATTTGTTTAGAATAGCTTATAAGAATTCGGAAAACAACTTTTTATGGTTCAAACAATAATGGTCCAGGTGCTTGATTCCAGAAATCTATTTAAAAAGAATCAGCCAGTTTGAGTACTTTTTTTTTTTCAAAAAGCCATCTTAGAAAATGATAACCTAAATGTGTTACTGTGGTTATGCTGAGAAAGATGTCATTACTTGGTTCATGTTCAATCCTCTGATTTAATTTCTATGATTTAATACTGTAACTTTGAAGTTCTCCTGAATGCAACACTAAATTTTATTTTAAACATGTTTAGTTCATCTTTTTGCCTGTTCTTTGTCCAATGCCTTGACTACCATCTTCATCTTACATGAATACCTGTGATGGTTCTGCAGCTTATATTTTCTCGAAATCAGCTTACCGGCCGAGATGAGTTTGTAACTATCAGCCACAATGTTGTACATTCCAAAACCACAGTATTCAGATCTTACAAGGTGTGATTTCATCTCATCAGAAGTCTAAGAAAGCAATATGGTTGCTTTTATCATTAATCAATACCACACCAATTTAGCTGGCCTTTTAATTTCCTCCAAGTAATGGGAAAATGTAATGGGGATTTGGGGGAGAGGTGAAGTTGAGGGGAAAATTTATGGATATTGTCATCTTTAATGAACTTATTGTCATTTACCTTTCAGAGTTTCTGATCTTAAGCTTCTAATTTATTTTCTATATCGTTGAGATGGAAAACAAGTGGTTTTTGCGCTAACTAGAATAAAATTGAACATGTAATTTCATCTAAAGCTTTGAGCTAAGAAAAATTTATGGTCTCAGATCTTATATACAAGTACACCAGTTATGATCAATAAGATACTTGAAGAAGAATTCATGGTAAATCACTATCAATATCTTATTTACAGCAGCTAATGAACTTCAAAAATCTTCCCCTGCTACAATGTTATGCAGGAAAAGGAAAATTATTAATTGAAAAGACGTCTAAAAGGAAGCAAGCAAAGGGATTCTTGGACAATAACTTGTCTCCTACATGCTATGACATGTAGTGTAATAACCCTTTAAAACCCTGTATTAACAAAGTTTTGGGAATTTAGCCTTACATGAGATTTGAAATTTCGTTGAATTGTCACTCATTTATGTGTGTTTTTCTGGGGAAGGGGAAGAAGAGTTGAATTTTTGAATTTTGATTACCATCTCCTTTTTTTTTTTTTTTTTAAAAAATTATCTTTTGCTTTTCATTTGATTTACAGTTTGAAACCATCATTAAAGGTTCTGGGAAATGCAAATCTTGAAACGAGTCAGATGGGAAACAAAGATCTAATCAAAGAGATTCATGGGATTAAAGGTGTTCACTGTCCAGTCCTATCTTGCATTCATATAGAAAAAAAGTGGGCTTTTGATTGGATATGTCAAAGTTGAATGAGAGAATGGGCAAATGGTAGAGGGAGAAAAAGAGAGCTATACTTGAAAGCAATAAAAAGAAGAAAAGTGTTTCATCAACTAAAGGAGAAAGAAAGGAAAGACAAAGTTTCATTCAAAAGCTTTATTGGGAAGATGGCAATTTATTTGATAATCACTAAATATATTTTGATTGATTGTACTTTTATAAACCTAACACAAACTAACCCTAATAAATTTTATTCACTACTAATTCTTAATTTATATATATGATCTTTAAAAAGAACTTCTCTTTACACTTTACAGTATTATTAAATATAATTTAATGATCAATATATATGCGATTTAAATAATAAATTGAGTTTCGAATCCCCTTAATCCTCACCAATGCTCAATAACTTATTATTAACACGCACACAAATAGACATGCATTTTGATTTCTTTCTTCAATCTCAAGCTTTTGTCCATATAATATTCCACTACAATAAGGCCTCAATTGGGGGAATCTCCAAAAACATCCAAACAAACACAACTTCACCAAATAGAGAGAGGGAGACCAGTCCAAAGGAAGGATTTTCCTTTTTTTTTTTTTTTTCTTTAAGAATTGGTTTTCCCTTCTTTTATCTTTCTTCCTTTATTATTTATTTTCAAAATCTCGATGACTTTCTTGAAAAGGTGTGATCAGATATATTATGGATCAGTCAAGATTAGATTTGTTTTGGTGCCAATCACAAAAATCACCACCGCATGTTCCACAAAATTCAAGTTAATTAAGCTGAGTTTTGTTGAAGACAAGAATACAACTATTTTTTGAGAGCCTGCAGAATCAGAGAAGAGTAGATACAGACAAATTTTGTCTCCTTCATGCTGTATATATAGAATATGTGAATAGGGCTGCTGAGTAAACTTTCAAGAAAATCCTGCCATGTTCATATCTCATAGAAGAAAAAGTATGTATATAATAATTGGCATCAGCTAGGTGCCTTTGGACGACCACAAAATTATTATTATTATTTTTTTAAAGATTCAAATATTATCTGTTCATCCATCACCATGAGCAATAGTGGTGAAAACACATTTTACATGTTTTGCTAAAATGAAAAATTTTCTAGTAATTCTTTAATTAAAAAGACAAAAGAATGGAAAATTATTCCCTTCTATATCTCTTTCGTGAAATGAATCTTGAAATTTTTTTACAATATGAACATAATAATTCTTCTTTTGTACTTGTCTCTTTCTTATCCCTATAAATGCTTATATATTTCTAGCAAGAATATGTTTATATATTTCGAAAAAACTCTTTTGCTGCTATCAAGTGGGCTTCATAAGTCGAAATCAGTAATTTTAAAGCAATCACAATATATATTTCAAAGAGCTATATAATAATTATATATATATAATTTATCACCGATTACAACTCTTAACTCAATATCTTTTTACATTAAAACAACTTCCGTGTTACTAAAACTCATTAGTGTAATTTCATTATTTTAATTTGTTATATATTTTGATGGTGACTAAATGGTGCAGCTATCGGCGTCAGATTTTGCTGAGTCAGAGATCAGCTTAATTGACAGCGACAGATTTTAACATGTTTACGATGATGATGGTAATT
>CATKHJ010178426.1:0-10315 GCA_949750685.1 Vernicia montana
GTTAGAGCAAAATCTTTTTGGGATCAATGGAGTTCAGCCCAAGCCAAAAACTTAATCTCATCCAATGTCATCCCAACGAATGAAGGTGATTTGAAGTGGAATAAGCCTAGAGAAGGGTGGATTAAAGTTAATATTGATGCAGCAATGTTTCAAGATGATTTCAAATTTGGGTTTGGTTGCGTGATTCGAAATCACAATGGTGACTTCATTGCTGCTTGCTCTAATGTTTCTCAAGGTAATAATGATGACTTTACAGCTGAACTTTGCAGCATTAAATAAGCCTTAAGCTGGATAAAAGAAGGGAATTGGTCCAACATCGTCTTTGAATCAGATTCTTTCCTGGCAGTCCAAGCCATCCAGAGTACAAAAGCCTATAATTCTACGGTTGGATTAACAATTAATGACTGTAGAAAGTTATTATCATATTTGCATTATGTTGTTTTTCATTTTGTCAAACGACCTGCGAATAGAGCGGCTCATTTTGTAGCTAGAGCCTCTAATTCAATGTCAAGTTGTGTCTTATAGGACTCTGTTTATCTTGATTTTATCTTTGATGTAATCAGTTTGGAAAAGCTTAATTAATGATATTTCATCCATTTAAAAAAAAAAGAGCTTAAAGCTCAGAAAAATACAATCTGTGTATACATCAGAGGGAAAATCCATTTCAAGGGACTTAAATTGGATATGAGATCCAAAGGAAACTTACCCAATAATGAATTTTTAACATTAGGCATAAAACCCAAAACAAATACAGCCCATAAAGCCAACAAATAATTTATTATAATTTTGCCTTTGAGTAATCTCAATAATGGGACTAGATAGTTAATTAAGTCAAAATTCAGGAATTAAATAATAATTTATAAAAGAAAAAAAAAAAGATAGAAGGATTTGATCCAAGAGAATGATGGACATGGCGGGCTATCGGGTTTTCTTTTGACGCTTGAGAATTGCTTGAATTGGATTTCGCCTTATTTAGTTCCGGATTGGTCACTTCATGGCCCATAATAAGAGTTCATGACAAGGCATTTATCTATTTATCGATAATAATATATATAAATATACGAATAGAGAAAATATATTGATAAATAAAAACATTTTTATTAATTTTTTATTATTATATAAAAATTCCTTATTATAGTATAATTTAAATTTATTTTATAATTTCATATATAAAAAAAAACTCATTTATTAAATTTTTACATTATCTATCAAACTTTTAAAGTTTGTTGAATTTTTCATACATATCATATATTAATAGATAAAAACGCCTTTATTAATTTTTCATATTTTTTAAATTAGACATTATTTATTATTATTATTATTATTATTATTATTATTATTATTATTATTATTATTATTACATAAGGAAATCTTATTACAGTAAAATTTAGATTTGTTTTATAATTTTCTATAAAAAGAATTTATCAATCAAAATTTTACATTATTTATCAAATTTTAAAAGTTTATTGGATTTTTCACATATTGTTTTCATTTAAATTAAAGCCTAATATATTTTTTATAATTTATATTAATTATATATCATGTTGATGGAAGGTACAACTTTAATTTCTTTTTCTTTTGATTATATTAATTTAAAATTTTTAGATATTATATCATTATTCTATACAATTATATTATATTATATTATTAAAAAAATCTATAATTGTTCAAAAATTAGAATTATGGTATTTAATTTGTGTTTCAATTTTAGTTTTATACTTTATTTTTAATTAATTGTTACTTAAAGATAGCATTTTTATCTATATACAATACTAATTTTTGTTAGTTCTTATAATATATAATTATTTTTATCTAATTTAATAATTATTAAAAAATATAACCACATGTTACTAATACACGTTTGGTGTTGTAATTTCTAAATCTAAAATAATTTCTACATCTAACTGTTGAGTCCTATATAAGTTAAATTACTTTGGTGCTATACGCTTTTATGCGTGAACTATTTAAATAATAAAAGTTAAGGTATACACAATATAATAATATATTTTTGTAAAATTAAAGACTAAATATGAGAATTACTTTAATATTGATCCCTGATGTGAAGCACATGTATGCTTTTAATTTTGATTTGATGGTCCTATTTAATAATAAAGGTGAGAATTATATTAGAATTATCATATAAATTTTTTGAAATTTAGGATGAATATCTTCTTTATCTATGCAAGTAATTCAATTTTTTATTTGTTTAATCGAAAACATTTTTATAATTTTCTTATAATTAATATCTTGACATAAGAAATTAAATTGTAGATTTTAAAAATGTTATGAATTTAATTATTTAATTTTATTGTCATAAAGTTTTTATAATAGAAACAATTCACATTATCGTAGGCTTTTGTAGTTCATATTTTGGCGAATGACTATGAATTTTGTGTCATGTCTTAATTACTTGTTAATATTAAAGCTATGTGAATTAGCAAATTATTGATTGATTATGTATTTTCATGACAAAATATTTATGATTGGCATATATTCATAAATTGAGAAGAGATATTTGAATTTAAATTTTTATTTAAATCAATATATATACTTACTTTCAAGCTAAATACGTGAATGCATTGATGAGTTTATATATTCAAATAATTTGCTAAAGTTTAGAAACTTGAAAGTTAGAAGACATATTTGTAGAGGATATTACAAAGAGAATAGAATAATAAATTAAAGTTGGTCAATTGATTTATTCTCTTGATAAGTTTATCATTAATTTATTTTGATTTCCATGCTTTGTACACTATAATTTTTTTTAATCAATAAAAGACACTGTTAATTCAATAAAAAAAAAAGTCACTGTGGTAATTAAGAGTAATTAACGAATTTATTTAATTTTTTAAAATATATATATTCATGAGTTAATAACATTCAATTAGGCAAAGGAAAAATTATTTTTATTTGTATAGTCTCTTCTAGGGTTAGCCTTGTGAGAGTGTGACGTCTCCTTTCTCATGGGAGTTTGATTGTTTGTTTGTTTCCTGCTGAACGTAGAAGTCTTGTTTTATCGTATCCCTTTTTCTGATTGTGTGACAAGGTTTTGGCTCTACGTGAATTCATGGAGGAAGGTTTAGCGAATATCTCCTTGTCTATGACAGAGAGGGAGGAGCTAGATATAGGCGAAGGGCAATCTGATGATGTGGTTGCTATTTATGAGTTGAGCTTGGTGGGTCGCTTCTTGACAGATCAGAATATTAATTTTAATGCTATGCGGAATAGATTGGCTGGGTTATAGCGTCCTGGGCGGGGAATTTGTATTACGGAAATTCCAGGGGGTTTATATATTTTCAAAATTTTCATATTGTGGATTTGCAACGAGTGCTTGATGGTGCTCCTTGGTCTTTTGATAATCACCTATTGATCTTGTATCAAATTCAGAGTGGGGAAATTCCTTCACAAGTCCCTTTGTATTTTGTTGATTTATGGGTGCAAGTTCACGATCTTCCCATAGGCTGCATGTCTGTGCATGTTGGTGAATTGCTTGGCAAGTATATTGACTACGATCATATATCAAATAATGGGGTTTGGAAGGCATATATGAGAATTAGGGTTTGGATTGACGTCCGCCAACCTCTTAAACGTATGAAAGAGAGTTAAGAAAGCAGATGGTGTTTGGGCTATGGTTCAATTCAAGTACGAGAGACTTCCTATATTTTGTTATATTTGTGGGCTACTGGGATATTCAGATTCTTTTTGTGAAAAACATTTCAGTCTGCCTATAGCAAAAATCAAACGTGAATGGGGTGAATGGCTTAAAGCTACGGTGAGGCGTAGGATTGATCAAAGTGGGGGGAGGTGGTTACATGATGCGGATGGTGGTATTGAGCTTTTATGGGGGCAGAGGTTCAGAGGACAGACCCTATATGGTGGCCAATCTCATGTCAGGCACACTAGTAACAACTTGGGTGTTCTACCGTCACACTCACAGGTTGGGCAACTGGATTGTGGAGGGTCTGGCGTGGTCAGTCAAGAAACTTGCTTGGGAATGGAAGAACAAGAGTTAATACTTCAAGAAGATAAAAAACAAAGAAGGGATGGGCAGGATAGTAAACATGGTACTGATTTGATGATTGTGGACTGTACTCCGGAACAAGTTGAGGTCCAACATACAGTTACTGGGGCTACTTCTTCTTTTTTGATGGATAAAGGGACCAATTTTGTTGATGATACAGCGGCGAGACCTGTTGATCAGGCTCGCCGATCGCCATGAGTTGCCTCAGTTGGAACTGCCGAGGTTTGGGCAATACTTGAGCAGTTCATAATCTTTGTGAGATTCTCAAGTCTCACCGCCCGACAATGGTCTTTTTAATTGAGACCTTAGTTCACGAAGCTAAAATTGAGGAGTTACGAGTTAGATTGGGTTTTGATGGTAAATTTGTGGTGGATAGAATTGGAAGGGGGGAGGGCTAGCTTTGTTATGGAAGGGTCCAGTTTCGTGTGACATTATTAGTTACTCTTCTAACCATATTGATGCTATTATTAGGGACAAAACAGTACCACCTTGGAGATTTACGAGATATTATGTGTATCCTGAAAGACATCGTAGGGCTGAAGCATGGGATTTTTTGCGTTCCCTGGTTGGGGTTTCTCCATTACCATGGTGTTGTATGGGTGATTTCAATGACCTCTTAAGTGTTGATGACAAGAGGGGTAACGTTGATCATCCCAGCTGGTTGCTTCGAGGTTTTAAAGATGTTATTCTAGATTGTTCTTTAAATGAAATTGATTTAGAGGGGCATCCCTTTACTTGGGAACGTAGTAGGGGTACTCTATTTTTGGTTCAAGAAAAATTAGATCGAGCTTTTGCTACTATGGCATGGTTCTCTCTGTTTCTTGGGCATAAACTGTCTAATTTGGTTTCGTCAACATCGGACCATTCGCCTATTTTGCTGGAAATTTTTCCTCGTATCGCTCATGGTGGTAGGCACATATTTAAATTTGAGAATTTATGGATGAGGGAGAACGAGTTTGTGGAAATTTTGCATAATTGGTGGTACTTTTCAAGTGACAAAGCTTTCCTAGATAGGTTGCAGGCTTGTTCTATTTCGATGGATGAATGGGGAAAGCATTTCATGACCAAGTTTCGAAGGGAGATCAAGAAATGTAAGTCATGAATGGAATTTTTGAGAACACAAACTGATGATAATTATGTTCGATTTTTTTTTTTTTTGAGGAAAAACGCAAACTTACTCACTTATTGGAGCAGGAGGAACGATATTGGAAGCAAAGGTCCAAGACCTTCTGGTTGTTAGAGGGTGATCGTAACATAAGATACTTTCATGCATGCGCATCTTCAAGGAAACAGGGCAATGTTATTACAAATTTAGTTGATGATAATGGGGTTGTGGTTAATGATATGCCTGGGTTGTGTAATATCGTAGAGGAGTATTTTAGTGCTTTGTTTGCCAGGGCCGACGGGGTTGCACATAATGCAGATTTTAATGTATTTGCTCAGGTTGCTAGTGAAGATAATGCCAGGCTAATAGCTCCTTTACCATGGAAGAGTTTACGGTAGTCGTGAAGCAAATGCACCCAGACAAGGTGCCGGGTCCGGATGGGCTTAATCCCGGTTTCTTTCAAGCAAACTGGTCTCTTATTGGGGAAGAGGTCTTCCGTGCTAGCATGTCTTGGCTTCTAAATTTCAATTTTTCAGAGTCTTTGAATGATACTTTGCTTGTTTTGGTGCTCAAATGTGATTCTCCTAATAGTATGAGAGATTTGAGACCTATTGCTTTATGCAATGTGCTATATAAAATTGTTGCTAAGATTCTTGCTAACATACTTAAGAAGGTGCTTCCTAAAATTATTTCTGAAAGTCAGTCTGCTTTTATTCCGAGAAGGGTTATCAATGATAATATTATGATAGCTTCTGAAGTTCTCCATAGTATGAAAAGACGAACACGGGGAAAAGTAGGTGAGGTGGCAGTAAAAGCAGATATTAGCAAAGCCTATGATAGGGTTGATTGGGGTTGGTTGCAAAATATGATGAGTCGCATGGGGTTTAGTGACCAGTGGATTCGGTGGAGTGTGATTTGTGTCACAACTGTTAAATATTCTGCTTTAGTTAATGGGGTAGAGATTGGTTCTATTAGTCCAGGGCGTGGCTTGAGGCAAGGTGATCCTCTGTCACCATATCTGTTTATTATTTGTGCTGAGGGTCTTTCTTGTATGCTTAGGAAGGCAGAGGAGGAGGGTCTGTTGCATGGGTATATGGTGTGTCGACGTGCTCCAAGTGTTATTTTTTAAGGACTCTATTGAGGAGACGCTTGTGGTACAAAAAATTCTAAAAGATCATGAGGTTATGTCAGGACAAGCAATCAATCTACTAAAGTTAGGTATAATGTTTAGCTCCAATGTTGCGACTGAAAAACGAAGGGCTATTACTAATATATTAGGGGTTACGGGTTCATTTAGTAATAGCAAGTACGTGGGATTGCCAACCTTTATTGGGAGATCTAAAAGGGCAATGTTTGGGTTTCTAAAAGATAAAGTGTGGAATAGGGTACAAGGGTGGCATAATAAATTTCTTTCAAGGGCTTGTAAGGAAGTGCTTATTAAAACCGTTGCTCAGGCTATTCCAACTTATTGTATGAGTGTTTTTCTTCTCCCCATTTCAGTTTGTGAAGAGTTAGAGAGAATGCTTAACTCGTTTAGGTGGGGTTCGAATAAACGGGTGAAAATTGGAATTTGTTGGAAGAGGTGGTCCAGTTTATGTGATAGAAAGGAAAGTGGAGGTATGGGTTTTCGTGATTTGTGTTGTTTTAATTACGCTATGTTAGCGAAGCAAGGATGGCGTCTCTTGTCTAATCCATATATGTTAGTCTCTAAGTTATACAAAGCTAAATATTACCCTAGGGACAATTATCTTTCCTCTAATGTTGGAAATAATCCAAGTTTCATTTGGAAGAGTATTTGGAATGCAAGGGATGTGGTAGCAGCGGGGTGTCTGATGGGTGGTGGGGGATGGTAGATCAATTAATGTCTGGAGGGACCCATGGCTGAGAGATAAAGCAAATTTCATAGTAAAAACAAGTGGTGTTGAGGAGTTTGAAGAGCTCAAAGTTTCTGAATTAATTTTAGAATATAGTAGAACGTGGAATGAGGAGGTTATACGGGGCATGTTTTCTGAAGCTGATGCTCAAGCTATCTGTGGGACAATGTTGCCACGACAAGGAAGGGAGAATAAACTTATTTGGCACTACACCAAGACTAGGAACTATACCGTTAAATCAGGATACAGAATTAGTAGAGAAGACAGGTCCGGTCGAGTGCCACCACAAGATCGTGAAGCATGGACGAAATTATGGCAGTTATAGGTTCCACCAAAAATAATTTCGTTCTTGTGGCGGGTTGGGAGTGATTGTTTGCCTACAAAAGCTAAATTGACTCATAAGGGCATCCAGGTTGATTTATCTTGTGTTTTCTGTGGTGATGACGTTGAGCATTTATGGCATATTTTTTTGGACTGCCCTTATGCTGTTCAATGTCGAAATTTTGCTAATTTGACAGTTCCCACTCCGAATCATGAAGAATTCCCTCAATGGTTATTGCACGTTATTAATACAGGCCAAGAAAATGATGTCTGTAAGTTAGCCATGGTTTTGTGGAGTCTGTGGCGTCAAAGAAACTCTAAGGTCTGGAATGATGAGCTTTTTCCACCAGAGAAAGCAACGCAGCTGTGCTTGCTCTACCGTCAAGAATGGCTCAAAGCAAAAGAAGGAAGGCATGAGAGCATGGCGGTAAGCAACGGGCCTGCGCATTGTTTGCAATGGAAACGTCCACAGGCTGGGCGTGTGAAGTGTAATGTAGATGCCTCGTTACTTTCTGGTGTTCCTAAAATTGGATTGGGCATGATTGTAAGAGATGATGTTGGTGATTTTTTGGCATGCAAATCCATGCAAGTTAGAGCTTTATGTACTGTGCGTGAGGCTGAGGTGCTTGGGTTACGTGAAGCTATGGTTTGGATGGAAAGTCTGCATTTCGATCAAATGGACTTTGAATTAGATGCTCAATCAGTGGTGATGGCTATGCAGTCTCATACGGATGACAATTCTGAGTTTGGTGGCATTGTTCATGAATGTTTTATTTTGAAACAAAATAGAGATTACTCTATTAGCTTTGTAAAAAGACAAGCTAATGTGCTGACTCACAAGTTTGCGCGAGCGGCTCATTCTAATGCTGGTCCCTATTTATCTTTTGTAATTCCTTCTATTATAGTGGATGATGTTTTGTTGGATTCATTGTTATCAGCTTAATAAAATGCTTATTTGATTTCAAAATAAAAAAAAAAATTCAATTAGGCATTTTGTTGTTAAGTAATTATCAAAATAAAAAAAATAATTATAAAAAATATAAATTAATAATAGAATTTTGAGAGGAAATATTTTAATATTTAAATTGTATATTGTTTTTAATTTGTATGTATATGCAAATTTAAAATAATTTTTTAAAAATATTTAAATTATTACTTTTTAAATTGAGAAATAATATTTGTTTATTAGGGAGAGAAAAATATATACTGCAATATTTTATCATTATTATTATTATTGTTATCTACTACAATATTTTATTTTTATCGCTATCTTATCATTAATATTGTGATATATATTTTAAGTCTATTTTTTATAATTTCAATATATATCAAAAATAATACAATATTATTATTTATAAAATATCAATTTATATAATGAACCAAGTTTATTAATTTTATTATTTTTTTATTCGTATATATTTATTCCTAAATCAACCAAAAGCAAGAACAATTTCAATTTTTTTTTTCTTTTGCTATTATTTACAGATAGAAAAACCATAATACAATAATTTTTTACCAAAACAAAATATATACGAATAAAATAAATAAAAAAAATTAATGTGCAACGCAAATAATTATTTATTTATTTTGAAAGAAAGCACGTGGAACGCAAATAGTTAGAAAACTAGTTTATAAAAAATAAGGAGTTAACTACTGTCTAATTTACCTCTTGAAATTTGACTTGATATACACTTCGACGTTGACTTTGATTTTGATTGTTTTAATATTATTATTATAAAAAATTAATCATTTTAACTTGTAAAATTTATTGGTAATTAAATGCTTTAATTCTCATTATAAAATTAGTCGTGGGATTGCAATTTACGCAGGTTTTAATTGTATATTTTAAAAATTTTATTATACACGAGTCAACTAAAAAATAATAAAAGATATTATATGTATTAATTTATATAAATTTTAATTAAAACATATCTAAAAAATATAATAATATAAAAAAAATGATAAAATAGCTACATATATAATATTTAATATTTTAGAGGGTTACCTGACCCACACATATGTAATAATTTTTTACAGCATTTTAAATTTTATTTCAGTTTATTCTTAAAAAAATCCATATTTTTCATAATATCTTATAATATTTTATTACTTAATAATTTCCATGAACATGTGTTACACCTTTTACACTCCATTTATTAAAAAAAAAAAAAAATCCCCTTAGGCTCATTGATTTTTATAATGAAAATTCAAAATTAAAGTTAATATGTAGGAAATTGTTTTTTTTACCTAAATTACTTATTTATGTTAAGTCGAACTAATCATATTTGAATTTCTTTTATCATCATTTGCACCGATTTAATGATATATTTTTAACATTTAAATCGAATTCAAATGCTTATAGGAGAGATCTAGCTAAGATTTAACTTATAAAGTTTTTTATACTAAAGAAATAACAAATAAGTCATCCATAACACTCTACCTTATGTTTGGATTGGGGTAAAATAAGGGAGGAAGGAAAATAGAAGTGGAAAATAAGGAGAGATTCCCACTTTAACTTGTTTAGGAAAAGAAGGAAAATAATGAAAGGAAAGAAAATAAAATTTATTTTCCTTCCATGATTTTCTCCCCAAAATGAAGAGAAAATGTAAGTATTGAGAGAAAATTTCATTATTTAGTATAAAATTACATTCTTGCCCCTTTTAAAGTATATCTTATTATTAAATAAATGATTAAAATAGTAAATGTATAATATTACACTTTTATTTTCTTTCTTATTTTTCTCTTATCCAAACATGAGAAAGGAAAATAAAGAAAGGAAAATAAACCTTATTTTCTTTCCTCCTTCAAAAATTATTAAACATAGGGTAAAAGGGAACATTCAAAGTAAGTAAAACTAGGGGTGTCAAAAAGGGTCATGACACGCCAACCCGATTCGCCAAACACGAAAAATTTTCGTGTTAGGGTTGAGGTTTAGCAGGTCCGTGTCGATAAACGGGTTGACCCGTTTATGACACTGCTTAAACGAGTCGTGTA
>CATKHJ010178452.1:0-11196 GCA_949750685.1 Vernicia montana
CTAAATTTTGGAGACCATTTGGAATGGAAAAAAAAAAAAAAAAAAAAAAATATATATATATATATATATATATATATATATATATATATATATTTTTTTTTTTTGTTTAGAAAAGAAAAAAGAAAATTAACAAAGTTTTAAAGCAAAACGAAAGTGAAAATAGAAATCTGAATGCGATAATTTATCTTCGGTTGGCTTTAGCTGAAAGCCCAAAAAGTGGACTCAAAATCCCAAAGTGAGACAAATAAATCAAACGCTTTGCTTTCATCATTTTCTCGCGAGATAAACAACTAACTTTTTCTACCACAATGATGTCACCGAACAAGATTTCATTTCGTTTCAGTAATGCTAACATGGGCCCATCGTACCTCAAAAATCCCTGTGACCGAAGCATGTCCGAGTCTTAAATTATTGTTTTTGGCATAAATCCTGAGATGGGTATTCGCTAAAGTTTTGATTTTTGCATCTGGGTTTGTTAACAAAAGATTTTTAACCAGATTAAATAATGGAAAATGAGAAGAAATACGCAAAAGAATTGGATGTGGCTGTTAGAGTTGTTCATATGGCTTGTTCTCTTTGCCAGAGAGTGCAAGCGGGACTGGTTACTCAAAGTTCTGACCATGTTAAGTCTAAGGATGATAAGTCTCCTGTTACAATTGCAGGTACTTTTAATTTTGAATTGTACATTTATTTTTAAATGGCGAAGTTGGGTTCTTTTCCCCCTGTTTTCTAATGGGTTTACTTTGAATTTGGTGTTCTGTTATGGGTTTGTTTTTGTTTTTTGATTCATTGGGTGATCGGCATTTGAAATGTGGCATCTGATTATGGTTAATTTAGGTGTTTTGACTTGGTTGTTGAAGAAGTGTAGGATTAGAAAATAAATTGTATAATAGGAATTGGATTATTTATTTAAAATGAGTTATTAGAATGATTTATGGATAATGCGGCCATTTGGCATTTTATTCATGTGCTGTCATTTCCAGGAAATAGAAAGGCCAAAATCAGTGTTTGCACTTTTCATAATAAATACAAAAGAAACAACTTTGTCTCTACTTTTTAGTTTTTTACTTTTCATCACCAATGTGGAAGAAAGTTGGGGCAGTTTATTTGTGAATCCTGGAAAACTGAACTTGCAAGGATATATTTTTTTTATTAATCAATTGGTTGAATAATTATTGGATGGTACAATATTGATGGTTGGATTAACATGCTTCAGTTGAATTAGTTATATTGGTTTAAAGAAATCTGGAGGTACCGCTAGCATCTTTGAAGAATGCAGGCCCTGTACTGGCATGCTTATGATTTTTCGTGGTGATTTTGACTTAATTTTTTGGAATGATTTTTCTTTTATGTTATAGAATGTAAGTTTCCAGTAACATTTTCATTTTATTGTTTGTTATGGTTGGTGAGTTTTGCCCTCATGGGTCTCTCTTAGTCACTCAAAAGAGTTGATCGAGGAAAGTATCTGCATAGAATTGTTGTTTCTTGTTTATGCAACTGTTAGTGAATGGTCAATGCATCACCGTGTTCCTGGGATTTATAATCTTTGGAAGTACTTATTGACGCTTTATGAAAAATGAACTAATTACAGTAAATTAATTGTCACATAAGAACTTTGAGGTGATATCCTTTTAATTATTCATTTATTGATTCTTTTACAAGTGAGGTGAAATATTTTATAAGGTTCTGAGAGCTGGGAGATAGTGAATGCCCATGGATGAATCTTTGGCACAATTTATAAGGTTCTGTGTCTATGCCATGCTACTAGATTATGTTGTATATCTAGATCATAGAATAACGAGATTATTATGACAACCTCAGGCACCTGGTTACAACCTGAATATCAAAGAATTGCCTTCAAGAATGAGGTTTTTTGGCATGTTGATGTAGGTGGTATATGATTAGGGAAATTTTTAATTGTACATAAGCTCTTCACATAAGGGAAAAAGAGAGAGAGAGAGAGAGATAGAAAAAGCCAAGGTAAAAATCATTACTAAACAGGTATTCTCAAGAGTTCCTTTTAAGGTATAGAACTAGTGAATCAGATGTCAATTTAGTCATAGCGAATCCACACTTAAGATATGTGGGGTTGTTAAGTTAAATGAGTAACTTGATAATGAAGTCATTGTCACATATAAGCGTTGAGGGACAAGTGGAGAAGAATTAAATTGTGGGTAAAAATGATATAGGGTACTAGGAGCAACTAAAGGATTTCATAATGGATAGGATATAAAATAAGAAGTACAAGAGTTGGATCTTTCAGAGTCACATGAAAAACATTTGTGTCCTTGTTCTGAATTATATGCTTAAGTCTTAAATTACTAGCAGAATAGAATTTTGAATTCAAGGGACCAGAGTGGTTTTGTAGGATTGAAATGTAGGGACTAAAGTGCAATCAAAATTTAAAATTCAAGGACCAAAAGTGTGGTTACAACTTAACAAATAAGGTGTATAGTGTAGTAAATGCTTAATGATATTGCATCCCAGTGGCTAAAGTGTAGTGCTTCTAGCAAAATACAGGACTGAAGTGTATATTTTTGAAATAGGAGGGATTCAAGTGTTTTTTCGTATGAAACATGAAGAGCACTTTTTCAATTAGCCCCAACCCCTCCCCCCCCCCATTTTTTTTTTTGGTCTGTTGGGAAGTTTTTTGGTTAGGGTGATGATAACTGAAAGTTTCACTCCTGGTTATTTAAATCTGAGGTTCTGCTGCTGGAATGGTTCCAATGATGTATAGCAGCATGGGTTGCAGTTACAATGTTCTCAATATTTGATACAAATATGCAATATACATATTTGAGTAAGGTTTAATGACAAAAAAAAAAAAAAAAAAAAAAAGCACAAAGTATTCAAGTTTGTGACCATAAACAGGTTTATTGAAATGCAGGAATCTGGCTGTATTTTGTTATGAGTTGCTATCTTGGGTACTCCAGAGGAACCTAGCTGTCTTAATGAGCTGGAGTTTTGTTGGCAATTGCATAGGCGAGTTCTAGTTGGTTCTCCTTTCTACTCAGCTCAATGGGCTGACAAGGATTTATTGCCCTCTAACTCAGCTGAGACTTGCCTATACTCTTGTCAAATTAGTTTTACTCATATAATTGACAAGGATTTATGGTTGGGTCAAAATTGCACTTTGTAATAAAAGCATCAATCAATTTCAAGTATTTCTGTAGATGTGGCTAGGATTGGAAAACTGAATATTTGTTTATTTTCAGTCATTAACCTTTGTATCAATTAGAGGTGCACCACTGTGTCTTAATCACGTATTGCTACCAGGAATGAAGTTTCTTTTCTTTCTTTTTTTGGTTTACATAAGGGCTGGTTGCAGTTGGGTGGGGGTGGGGAGGGGGGAGAGGGGTTGGGTTCGAATTTAGAACCTGCCCAAATTGAGAAATGTTCCTCTGCCACCAAGCTAGCCTGTGGATGGTCTAAGGGTGTTTCTGATAGTGTCTAAATATCCCTTTTTCTTATATTACAGGATTTCTCGCTGGAAATGTTCTGTGACCTTGAAATCTATTTCATTATAATCTGAGAAAGAGAGAAGAAAAGAAAATAAACATTATTCTGAATGGAATGGGTTAGTTATTCATATCTAAATTTTGCAGCTCAATAATTAGAACAGAATATGCTTCTTATTTTTACCTTTTTGGACAAAAACAAAAAGTTTATTGAAGAATTAATTGGATATTACAGAAGTAGTATAAGATTTTTGTATGGAGAACATTTAAATTTTCACTGATTGATAGAACTCTAAATAAATGTAACTTTTATATTTGAACTATGGAGTTCTACTGATTGATAGAACTCTAAATAAATGTCACTTTTATATTTGAACTATAGAGGACATATACCATTATGCTGTGCCTAGTTGCAGTGAGGTTGCCTGCAGTATGACTTGCTACTATACACGGAAGGATAACAGCAATATAGATGATAGAACATCCCTGTTTACAAATGTAGTAAGGTGGGGGTAGACTTCTTTGGATTGCCTAGTGGCAAATATGATTATCTGGATTGCAAAACACTTTTAAGATTTCATTTGTAAAAAGTATATAGGCAAAATACCAATTATATCAATTATATTTAAGATTTCTTAATTTCCTAATAACTTAGAGTTTCCAATTTCATTTTACCTATGTTTATGCTATCTAAATCCCCAAATATATTGCATTAGAATAATAAAGTTATCAAAAGTTTGTTTGACTGAGAATGTTTGCTTCTCTGCTTATGGTTGTTTGCATGCTGCAACTTTGGATGCTCCAAGATTTGGATTGTGTGATCTGGATAAAAATTGCTTGGTGGGTGTAGCAATATCTGGTAACATTTGTGTTTTGGTAATGTAGTTAAAAGTTATGATAAAAAAGAAAGTTCAATCATCAATGTTTTTGATAGATGGAAGAATTCATTTAGAGAATCAAATGGCCTTCTTTTGCTGAACTTCACTGTTCCTTGATTTTCAACTTAAAAGGCATCATTCTTTGTTTATGCACTCGTTGATGTAAAGACTTTGAACGGTTTTGCTATGCTAGAGTTGCTATTAAATGATCAAAGTGCTTGTGGAATCAATTTGTGATCATATAATGTTCTACACTTCAATTGTGTATTTAGTTCTCGACACTTATTTGCTAATTCTCTTATTTGCTAATTCTCTTAATGCTTGAACAGATTGGAGTGTTCAAGCAACTGTTAGCTGGATACTTTCAGAATCTTTTAGGGATCAAAATGTACTCATTGTTGCTGAAGAAGATGTTCATACCCTATCCAAAGCTGACTCATCAGGTTTACTGACAGCTGTAACAAACACTGTGAATGAAATCTTATCTGAAGCATCAATATATGGCCTTCAGAGTCCAAATAAGGCCCTAGGAAGTTCCCAAATTCTCGAGGCCATCAGTCGATGCAACTCTACCGGGGGGGCAACCGGAAGGCATTGGGTGCTTGATCCTGTTGATGGAACATTAGGATTTGTGCGTGGAGATCAGTACGCTATAGCTCTAGCCTTGATTGAGGAAGGAAAAGTAGTAATTGGAGTTCTTGGGTGTCCAAATTACCCTATGAATAAAGAATTATTGAATCATCATCATAAGTATCATCAGAGCATGTCTAAATTGGCTTCACCTACTTCTGATACATGGGAAAAAGGATGTGTGATGTATGCACAGAGTGGCAGTGGTGAGGCATGGATGCAGCCATTACTCCATGGAAATAAGAAATTTGAATGGCCAAATTCTAGACAACTGATACAGGTTTCTTCTATTGATGATCCAGAGCTGGCAACCTTCTGTGAACCTGTTGAGAAGGCTAATTCAAACCATGCCTTCACATCTGGGCTTGCTTCCAGCATGGGAGTTAAGTATGTTATATTTTCTTTTACTGTCCCCTGCATGTTTAAACTTTGTCTTTTGTGGATGGTTGAAATGACTACTTGAAAAACATAATTTTTTGATGGGCTAAGAATGAATCTAGTGCTTTTTGATGATTAAGAGCTAGTGAACACCCATTTTACCCTGCAAAACTCTGCTTGGGAAAAACAGAGGAAGCTTTTGACCCTTACTTCCTCGAGGGAGTTTTGAAAGAAGAATTATGAAAGCATGAAGAAATGGTTAGACTAAATTTTACAAGAATTTTTTCTGCTTAATGGTGCGAATCAATATTTGATTTCTCATAACCAAGATTGCAGACTTGATTTGGGGTTATAACAGTCATGGGCAATTGAAGGAACTTGGACTTAGCTGTTATCCATGTATGATATATGATACAGAGGAATAAAAGAATACTATTGTCTTGAGATGAAATTATGGGCAAGCTATATTGCTTAATTTTGAGCCAGTTCCCCATTTAAATGGTTTAAGCATATGTTCAAGTTTGATTTATATGTTATCTTTGGCAAAAGCTTTTACGAGATTGGTGGAAAGGTGATATTCTTGTTCATTTTCCTATTTTAGGTCATTAGTTTGATATTTTAGCTGTGTTTCTATTTTGTTTTAATGGCAAGATTTGATCTTGAGAGCAAGCGCACCTCATCTGGTGCTATTTAGTATTTACAATCGAAGTGGGCAGATGTTGACATTAAATGGTTTACTAGGGCCACATTCTGTTTTGATTCTCATCTGTTTTTTCCTTGCTCTAATGGCAGAAACCAGCCCTTGCGTCTCCATAGCATGGTCAAATATGCTGCCATTGCTCGAGGAGATGTTGAGGTTTTTATGAAATTTGCATCTAGTGGGTACAAAGAGAAGATATGGGATCATGCTGCTGGAGTTGTCATTGTAGAAGAGGCTGGTGGTGTGGTAACGGATGCTGGAGGAAAGCCCCTAGACTTCTCAAGGGGGGTATACTTAGAGGGTCTTGATCGGGGTATAATTGCTTGTTCTGGGGTTTCACTGCATGAAAAATTAATTGGGGCTGTTTATGCTAGCTGGGATTCTTCTAATCTGTGAAAGCTTCTGAATCTTGATGATGGACTTAAAAACACAATTTTCATGCTCTTGGAAGGGTAAGGTCAAACCATAATTAGTATTTGCATTGGACATTTTTTTTTATTTGACATGTAACTTGGATGCACTGACTCATCTGAACAAGCATGACAAGTTAAAAAATGTCCACCAATTAAGCTGGTCTTACAGTCTAAAGGATAGTTTTAATATGTTTCTTGGATTGAGTCGCAAGAAATTCAGATTTCCCTTTTCGGTGTGTCAACTTGCTGGTGTCAAGTTGATTTAATTTCTTTCTTGCTAATTTGGTATCAAATAATGGACATTTTCTCACTCTTGTGCTCGAGTAAAAATCTATACAGAATCCACATTTATGTTAAGCTCATCAATCTCAGATCTCATATTTGTTTTAAACTTCTTAAATTATTTCAGGCCAAGAAAATTGCTGACAGGTTGCTGAGAAAAGATTGCTGGCTTATTGACAGACTGATTTTATATTGTGCTGTCAAAGGCCAGACTTGAGGATACAAAGCTTTTGTCAAGATTTTGTATACGAGGAATTATTTGCACTTGTGACCTGTCATATCCAAATTTTAGCTGGAATACCTATACTGTAATGAATAGTCTTGATGGAGAAGTTGCACCTTTACTTACATCTTGATGGCTATTTTCCATTTATCATGCCTGCTATTGTTGAGGAAAATTTTATTATTAAAATATGTATTTATTTTTGTATTTGATATTTAAAGGGAAACATATATTCACAACACCTCAGAAACCATAAGAAGTGATTTTCATTTGGTTAACTTGTGGGAAATCAATTGGGTTAATTTCACTTCTCATCCATCAATTTATAATGATATACATTATATTCCTTCATTTCCAGTTTGTAATATAAAAATCCTTATTTTCCAATTTTAATATCAATAACACCTAATTTATAATAAATAATAAATGTGATAAAAAGTTAATTTTAGAGAGTTTACACCCATTTCATTTTTTTTTTTATTAATGCAAGTCCAAATTAAAATTTATACCTGTGAGAAGTTTTCATTAGTTGAGCCAATAATTTTCTGAGGCCACCTTCACATAAAATTTCTAGACTTGTTCATAGGCTGAGCTTGAATTTAAAAAATACTCAATTTTTCAAAAGCCGGATTCAATTGGCCCGCAATTTTTTTCACTAATTGAAGTTTACAGCTCGACCCACAAATAGGTCTAATAATTACAATAAATTTATTTTCTTCCATGATACAAAACATAATTACAGTAACTCTTATAAGTGGTCATTGAAGACACCGCTACACTCTCTAAGTACATTCAATGTGTATCTCCACTCATTGATATCATCTACTCCTCTCATACTCTCAGCAATTCTAATAATTTTAAGAGGCAAACCTCCACATTCTTTGATAATTTGCTTTGCAATTTCTTCAACATGTGGACTAAGTGGGTTTTTAAGCCCTATTTTTTCCTTGAATAAGTTCTCTGCTTCTCCAACAGAAAGAGGCTCAATTTCAACTGTTTCCTGGCAATCCATCCTTCGACACAACATTAATGTTCCAGTAGTTACAATTAGTTTGCAGTCATTCACTTGAGTTGGAAAGCCAACTTCATCTAGATCAAAGCGTTTCAAAATACCATCTAAAATGATCACACATTTCTTTCTTTTTAAAAGTCCCTTATGTAACTTAGCTGCCCTTTTCCTTGTATCTTCCTCGTCGAAGTGATTGAGCCCTACTTCTTTGGCAATATCACTCTGCAACTTGTGAATGCTGAAATCTTCAGATACAGTGACCCAGTAAACATGATTAAAAGTACCATTTTGAAGGAGTTGATTATGTATATGCATCATAATTGCTGTTTTTCCAACTCCTTTAACTCCATAAACACCGATTCTTTGCACATTATCATTCATCAAGCATGCCCAAATCCTCCCTAAAACTCCCTCGTTTGAATTATGACCAATCAATTTTGTTGTCAATAATTCATTCCCACTACTTTTATGTGCATCAACCAAAGGACAATCAAACTTTCCCCGCTCATAAAGCTCTTCTACTTCACGAATACTCTTCTCAAGACGACTCTCCCACCATGGTCCTAATGAATATTTTCTTCCTTCAATTTGTTTTTCCATTCCTTGCACATCATTTTTCTTTCTTTGAACACTTGTCAACCAATGATCAACCTCCCTTTTTCGCTTCTTTCCAGAATGGAACTCCTCCACTTCCAGTGTTTTGTTAATATCATCCTCTACACAGCACAAAGATTCCAATTTTCTTTTGAGAATTTGCCTATTTTCATCGATACGGCTGTGATAGTTAATAACTGGCCATATACTGTTAAAGACCTCTACTTTTCCCCAAATAGTCTCCAAAGTACCCACAGCAGCAGCACCTAATCCTAACAATGCTAAGAACTCCATTCTCTATTATTTTACATAATACCAAAATCACCAAATTTTGATAACACCACACTAACTACCTGAGAAGAAAATAAGAGATAAAGCATTCAAAAAGAAAGATTTTAGCAAATCAATATTGAGAGAATATAAAAAAAAAAAAAAACAGAATTTACTCAATTAAAGATATAAAAATAAGATACCAATTCCACTTATCAATTCCTTTTCCTTCATTTTTTTTTTTTTGTTAAGATCAACAAAAAGGGTTATTCTAGTAACAGATTTGAAGAGGGTTAAAACCAAAAATCATCCACTCCTCTCTTCTCTCCACATATTTTCATTTCAGCAGAGTCATAGCTAATTAGACAAATAACAAACCAAGAACTTTATCACTTTTTACTCTCTGATGAACAAAAATAACACAAATCTTGAGTAATATTACTTCAAAAACATATACTAAGAAATTTATTTTTCAAAAAGTAAAGAAAAGCAGAAATGTGAAAAAGAAAAGAAATTAGGGAAATTAAAAAACAATTACAAGAAGAAAAAAAATTACATTAAACCCACAACAAATCATACTAAAGAATAGTTTTCCTCAAAAAAAAAAAATCATACCAAAGAATAGAGATTACATACCAGAAGGTAATTAGAGAAGAAAACTAAGGTCCTAATCTTCCTCAGAATGATATCCAAGAAAGGGGCAAAGACTTGGTTGAAGTATATGCAAGTCAATGCAACTGGAAACCAATTCTTGAAATCTTGATCACTTTCCTAGCAATTGCCATGCTTGTAGTTAGAAATTTCACAACATGGTTGTGGGCTGGGCCGATCCATATTTGTGATAGTTTGATTAATGCAAGAAAAGAAATCCATAAAGTCCTGTAAGTTGCAACAATTATATGGCGAAAATGGGCCCCAAGTAAGTCCAATTATAATATATCTCATATTTTGGGGAGGGGGTTACAATTTTTTTTTAGGGTGAAAATGATAAATTTGGTGTTTTAACTTTGATAAATTTGGCATTTCAATTTTGACAAAATGGATAATTAATTGCAGTGATAGAGCTAGAAAATTTTTAAGGAGGTAAAATTTTTTATACCATAATTTATATCCAAGTAGTATATATAATTAAATTAATTTCTATATATTTAAATTTTTTTTTTACTTAAAATAAGAATGTCAAATATAAAATATGAAAAAAATTTAATAATTATTTACCAAAAATTATTACATTTTGGGAGTTAGAGGGCCAGAGCCCCTCCTGATCCCTTTTCCTCAATCATTAATTAAATGTCTCTAACTTTTAAAAGTATTGTCTTAATATGTAAAAAAAAAAATTAATTGGAGCTATTTATGCTATCTGGGACTCTTCTAATCCGTGAAAGCTTCTGAATCTTGATGATGGACTTAAAATACATTTTTCATGCTCTTGGCAGGTAAGGTCAAACCATATTTTCGTTGGACTTTTTTTTTTTTTTTTAAAAAAATTTTATTTTATATATTTGACATGTAACTTGGATGCACTAACTCATCTAAACAAGCATGATAAGTTAAAAAACGTCCACCAATTAAGCTGGGTCTTACCGTCTAAAGGATAGTTTTAATGTGTTTCTTGGATTGATTCTTTCTTTTTCTTCCTTTTGCAATAATTTTCTTTATATCCATAAAGTAAACTTTAAAATAAAGAATAAAGAACAAAAATAAATATATATCTAAAGAGATGAGTTTTTAATAAATTTTGTAAAAAAAAATAGAAATAGTAAAAATATATTTTTAGAAGAAAGAAAACTTTTAATATTTTTCTTATTGCAATATTTTTAATGAATTTATTAAGGAAAGTTAAATATTTCTATTTTTTTAGAAAAATTTATTTGAGTTATTATTATTATTTATTTACTTTTTTTTTTAAAAAATATATAAAATAAATATAAAAAAAGGTAAAAAGCTAAATTGATAGGGGCATCTTAGTCATTTCACTAACCTAGTGGGAAAGAGGATTGGCAGCCGCACTCGCGGCAATTTATATTATGGACTCAGGTCCACCTTGCACCATGGACCTGAGTCTAAAACTCACCGTTTTATTAAAAAAAAAAAAAAAAATACACGCTGTTTTATTTAAAAACAGCTCCTTCTTCTTCTTTTCCTGAATGCTGAATCTTTTCTTTTTTTTTTTTAAATCGTGAAACTCGATTTTTCTTCTTTTTCTTCTTCTTTGAAATCGCTTTATTTTTTTATTTTCTTTTTATTGAAACTGTTTTTGTCTTCTTCTTCTTCATATTTCTTTCATAATCTTCATTTTTTTGTGAGTTTTTATACTATTTATGTGAAGATTTTGAGTTTTATTTTTTTTATTTTGGAGTT
>CATKHJ010178469.1:0-19184 GCA_949750685.1 Vernicia montana
AGGTGTATATAAGAAGTATTGGGTGAAATACTGAAGCATGTTCAAACTATCATGACCATATGAGCAATAAAATATTTTGATTTTTTGGAACATGAAAATGGATGATTTTGGAGTTTTTTGAATCTACAAAGTTGTATTAGACTACTCAAAGTTTCCAAAAAAAAAAAATATTCATCATTTAGAGTTGTATAGCTCAGCTTTTGAATTTTTCAATGTAGCCGTTATATATCCATTGGAATGTAGCCGTTGAAACTTGTCTAGTACCGTTTTTAGAGCACTAAAATGGTTGGTTAAGCATGGAATAAAGACCTATATATATCTAAAGCCTCAAGGAGAATACAAGAGAAGTTTTCATACATCAAGAATATATATTACAAGCAAATCAAAACTCTCAAAGTCTAAATTCTTTGTTCATTAAGTTAGAACACAAAAGCTTCATTTCTCATCTTTATATGTTCAAATTTGTTCTAAGCTAGATTACATTCATCTCTCTTTTGTACTAGCTATTTGTCAAAGTCTTGAGTGACTCTAAAATTCAAATCATTCTCTATTATTTAGGTTTGAGTATGAGCCTAGTGAAAACACTTGTGAGATTTGAGTGTGAGCTTAGTGAAAACACTTGTGAGGTTTGAGTGTGAGCCTAGTGAAAACACTTGTGAGGTTATAGTGTGAGCCTAGTGAAAACACTTGAGGGATTTCAGTGTGAGCCTTGAGAAAACACTTGTAAAGTTTGGTGTGAGTTTAAACACTAAGTTGGGAGTGAACTTAGTAAAACTCCATTGATAGTGAAATACCCAATTGAGGTTGGGGAGTGGATGTAGGATTGGTTATAATCCGAACCACTATAAATCCTTGTGTTCATTCTTTTCCTTCTTCCTTACTCATTTAATTTTTTAAATTACCTACCAATTCAACCCCCCCCCCCCCTTTCTTGTTGCATATTGGGCAATAAATAGGTATCAATCTTCACAATCTTCTACAAATGCTAGATGCTAGATTCCCAAGAACTATTAATATAGCAGCACAAATGTTGAGACAAAGAACAAAAAGATCAACAGGTATGAACTCTGAATTATAAACTTATCTCACCAATGCTTTTGAGTTTGGTGAAGGAAGGCTATACAAATTTAGTGTTCCCAATCCTTCAATGGTGGAAGCAACATGCTGCAAAATTTCCAATCCTTTCAAAAATTATAAAGGATATTTTTGTACTATCAGTCTCAACAGTTGCAGTGGAACAAACATTTAGTTCTAGAGGGTTGATATTATATGAGAACCGTTCATGCTTGGACTCGGAATCTGTAGAGGTCCAATCATGTGTTGACGATTGGACCAAAGCAGAAAATAAGTATCACGACCTAACTTCTGAGCCTGCGATAGTTCTAGGGCATGGGTAGCCATAAGGATACCAACCACCCGTAGAACCCATGAGCACTATAATCCATATGGTATCATGCAACTATTACCCAAGATCTCACCTACAAACCAATAACACTTCCAATACCACCTTATTTTCTCACTATAGTCAATCAATATCACAATACACAACTTACATTTAATCGATTCCATTCCATACATCAACTGATACAAATTCAATCTAAAAATCCATTTTTTTACCCATGGAACTCTAAGAATACTCTTCAGTACTTAGAATTATACATAGAAAAATAGATATTTATTTAACCAAGTCCTCAAGTGAAGAAAGTGAACTTGAGGAATCAACTTTGAGAATCCTATCGCTTTCCTCGCTTTAGCTTTAAGCCACTGCTTCACTACTTACCTGCATGCACTGGTGAGTAAAGAGGGGTGAGCTTTGGGAAAAATCTTAATGAGTTAAATACATATTAAATAAAAAAAAGTTGTTTTTTTTAATAAAAACATAAATTTTAAAAACAATGAATCAGTTTCCCAAATGTCTCGTAACACCTTTCATAAATATGAAAGTAGTAAGTTTGAGAAATCAAATAAAATCTATATTTATATAAAACTTATCAGTTAAAAACTTCAATAGTATATAAGTTTATAAATCAGTACTTCATAAGCAATAGTACAATATAATAAAGGTCACTTACGATACGATGGTTCCAATAAGGGTCATTGGAAATACAATAGGTACAATGAGGTTACTGGCAATACAATCGGTATAATAAGGGTCACTGACAATACAATAGGTACAATAAGGGTTATTGACAATACAATGAGTATAATAGAAGATGAATATATCAATAAATTTGGATATCAAATGATTAAGCAGAAATCTGTCACTGTCACTGTGAGTAGATGAGAGCAAATGCTATCTCATCGATCAATAAGTAATGGCGTATCTGCCAACATTAACCACTGCGCAAGACGGGCTAAGTCTCATGGCTAGGACACTAATACTCTTCCTAGGTAGAGTCCATATAATATACTATATCTGATGGGTAATATATGCATACACTCTGATGTTTCCCACATCAGTCAGGGGATCTCTGATTTACCATTCAACATTTCATATAAAAAAAATAGCAATACTCAAAACTTCTATTATAAGGGTTTGCAATCAATAGATAATTTTCATATAAATAGTTATGATACTTCATATAAAGAATTTCAATAACACATCAATAAGAAATTCCAATAAATATACTTATAAAATTTCAATAAACTTTAAGAAATTGTAAAAACTTTTAAAAGATCTATGATAAGATCATCAATAACTCCATAGGAAAACTTCAGTAACAACTTATAAATTTTTCAATAAATTCATATAAATTTATAATAAGCATTTGAAAGTATACCTTACTAGGCTTATCATATAGAAATTCAATAAATAACTCTTTGTTTAAAATTTCAAGAAATTCAATTTTGCAATAACAATAATATGCATTTCACTCACATTGACTTCCTTTAGCATACAAGTACTTTCCTTCCTTTAACTTAAATAATAGGGCAATAGTATGACCCTTGATCCTCACCCTCTTGAAACTCACCCTCTTGGTTTTCCTCAAATTGCTTTACACATAATTCATGTACATAAAAAGCTTAATTGCACGAAACAATAATATTAAAATGTTAAATCTTAAATTCTGTCTACGAGATTTTTATTGACCCAGTCACACTGTTTTTGTCATAACTTAATATATACTACTCTAATTTCTATAATTATTTTTGGAATATAAAATAGACTCATAGGGAAGACTCTAATTTCTATAATTATTTTTGGAATATAAAATAGACTCATAGGGAAGAAACATATCCAAAAATCAACTCATTCTGAACTCTACAAAATTTTTAGTGAGCTCCCAAAGTCTGCCCTGCTTCTATGTAAGGGATAGTCTGACCCTTGTTCACTTATTTAATTATATCTCATTATATGATCATTAAATTGAAAATTCCTTTCATTATCACTTTACACATATATATGAACATTTTTTATGTTTTATATTAAGCCTAATTTTTCCTCTAAAGTCCCCAATTAAGTTAATCAATTCCAGACTTTTAAATACTAAGACTACCTGAGAAGTATGTATTTAGTTACCTATTTACCATATCAAATCATATTGTTTTAACTTGAAATTTTTTATTAAAACTAGATAACATATATATGGACCTTCACACCAAATTTAGTGAAAAACCAAAACCATTTACTCCTTCAATTAAATCAATCACAATGGCCTTTTTAGTTCTGACCTAGCATGATCCGTTTTTTGGCAGCTTTCACTCTTTACTTAGTTTACTCTATCAAATGAATTCCAAATGACTTGAAATTTTTATGATATATATAAGATACCTAAAAATAAAGCTTTTATGTTTTACTCTTTTGCTAATTTCTTCTCTAAAATTTCATAATAATAAGTACAAATTTCTATTCTATACTCTTCTTCCAAAAACCTAGTTAACTTTGCTTCCAACTTCTTACAAGCTATATTCATTAACTTTCATTCAATCATCGACACACCTAGCTAAGTCCATTTTATATACTTTAGAATCAAGAAATCAAGTTGTTAAACTTTCCTCAAACACCAACAACTACTCAAAATAACTACATATTTATCTATTAGGTAGCTAAGAAATAAGAAATCTATTGTTCTTACCTTGGTATGAACTCCCTTTCCTTTGAGCTTGGGATGGCCGGCCACTACATCCACAAGAGCTCAAGTTTTTAATTTCTAATATGAGATAAAAAGATAAGGAAAAGCTTGTAAAGAAATGGAAGAGAAATGTGGAAAGATGTAGAAACTTAGAGAGTTTATAGTCAAAATTAGTGGCTATTGACTTTATTTTCTTTTTATTTTCTTTCTCTTCCTTATCTCCTTCACCACCTCTCCTTGCCGACCTTACCATGTATATATCTTGTTTTTATTTTTTTAGTAAATTAAGTCAACTAATTCCCCATTATCTCATAATTTTCTTTTTAGTCCTCAATTCCAACTTCATTCTCTTTCAAGTACTTTTTACTATTCAATTAAATCCTGATGTACCTCAATATAACTATAATTTATACTCTATCACACTTGCTATTACTAATCACTTAGAGCCTGTTTAGTTGGGGAAAATTATTCTAGTTTTCTATAAAACTTTTCAAATGAAAACAAAAAATAGGATTTTGTGTTTACTTTGACTATTTTATAAAATTTTTATCAGAAAACTGTTTTCATTGTTTTAAAAGAAAACTAAAAAATAAGTTTAAGATGTTTTCTAAAAATTTCTTTATTAATTTTTCTAAATAAAAATACCATTACCTCATCACCATCACCACCACCACCACCACCACCACCTCCATCATTATCACCATCACCATCACCACTTCCACCACTGCCGTTGTCGCCTCCACCGCCATTGCCCGCAGTCGCCTCCGCCTCCACTGCCACCGCCACCACCCCCCCCATCACCACCACCGCCACCGCCGCCGCCACCTCCACCACCGCCACCATCTTCACCTTCACCACCACCACCACCACCGCCATCATTGTTGTTAAATGAACAAAATTTTCATGTTTTGAAATTGAAAATAGTTTTCAAATCATAACAAATAAACATGTTTTCTACTCATTTTTCAATTTTTTTTTAAAATGAAAAACTTTTCATTTTTAGTGAAAACTAGAAAATGAAAATAGAAAAAATTTTCTATAACTAAACAGGCCCTTAATGATCTCACATAATCCTAAATTAGGGAAAAGTCTAACTATTGCATTTTAAGATTTAACCTCCAAAGTATTACACCTTTTAGGATTTCCTATCTCCATTTCTATTCTATACTCATATACTTATCAATGAATTCAATTAATACAATAATTTTTACTCTAGGCATCTTTCATGCCACTTAGTGGTTATAACCTACACAAGTCTTCCTAGCATAGTGTTGGGGTATTACAATAGATTATAAGAAAATACCTTGAATAGCATTGAAGACATGAACATGACCATGAATGGAACAACAACTGCAACAAGTGATTATGTAATACCCCAGTTTCTGAGACTTTTAAGGTTGTAAAGAAATGGAGCTTCTATAGTAAGATGAAGTTTGAGGATGAGGCAAGAAGAGATGAGTCTTGATGTCAAGGACAGACTTCAAGCTAAGGGATACGAGGCAAAGGAGAAGTTCTGGAGGTAAAGATGAGGCTTGATTTGAGGAAGAGCTTTGCTAAAGAAGGTGAGACCTTGATGACAGAGAAAGAGACAAACCGAAGACGAGTTCAGTACAAGCGAAGCAAGTGGATAGACTTGGTACAAGTGAATGAGCATAGGAATTCGATAAGGTGAGATGAGGACGAACCGAGGACTCATCAGTATTTTGGTGCCTTAATTCTTTTCTCGATAATTAAATATTCCTAATTAATTATTTTGTAATTTGATGTACTTAATTAAAAGATCAAAAAAGATAATGAATTGAATTAGTATTCTAATTAACAAATAGTAAATTGATTGTTATAGAATTTAAATAGACAATATTTAAGTTGATTATATATATTTATATATATTCTTTCTATTTTCTTGGACTCCTATTACCACCACCATAACCACATAATTCCTGCTTTTTCTAGCATTTTTTTTTTAGAGAACAACAACTACTAGCTTGGGAATCCCCTTATCTATCATGGTTGTTTAGAAGAATGTTTTGAAAACTATTATTGAATGTTGATTAATTTGTAAAGTTGTAAATCATTAATTATATTAAAATTATTTTTTATTTTTAATTAGTTTAAATTTTATATTTAAATTTTTAGTTTTTCTATATTGTTTCTATAATTGGTCTTAAAAGACCTCTTAATTAAAAAAAAAAAAACTCAAAACTATAATTTGAGAAGTAAATTCTAGAGGAAACAGGGGCAGATCCAAAATAAATTGTCAATGGGGGCAATTAATTTTTAAACCCATGCGCAAAATTTAGTAGGGACACATTTGTAAATATGCATATTTTAAGGAAATAATTTTAAAAGTCAGTGGGGGAAACTCCATTAGTAGATCCTCCCTTGAGAGGAAAGTATAAAAAAATATCATGTGGTTCAAGGTTTTGCACTTTAAAATTTGAGGTTTGTTTTTTGACACGTTGATATTCTGCAATTCACATTGTTAGCACTTTCAGACCAAATAAACTAATATTGTTACTAGGCACTAACTTGGCATCCTCTCTGGATTAAAAATTATGTTTTTAATTTACTTAGATGTCAACAGTGAATAAGAAATAAAGAAAAAATCAAGGTTTTCAAATCTGGCTCGGTGTTTGAACAGGTAAAGGCAGAGGGTCACGTGTTTAAGGGTTAACTGGGGTTGAATCAGACTTAAATAAATATTGAATATTATATAAAATACTATCACAACTGTGAAGACTCGCTCGAAACCACCCCCCCCCCCTTTTCCTTTTTCGCTAGGAAAAATACCTTAAGGAAAGGCGAGAGATTTTTAAGGGGTTTAAGGTACGAGTTTCGGTGCTCACGATTGGAATGACTATCGTTTGGAAAATTGATTTGATTTTTAAAATGATTCGGGAGTCGCCACCCTAATTTATTTTTAATGAAAAAATTAAGCAAAAATCCAATTTGACTCCAATTCATTAACTTTAAATTAATTTACCCAAGTATAAGATCACTAGCCTTCAAACCAAGTTGAACTCGAGAACTAGGTTTTTGGTTTTAAATAATCTAAATTTGGCTCCTAAGTTTTATTTGACCTAAAAAATTGATTTCATGTATGACGAGTATTAATTGCGATTTAAAATGCATGATCATGGCATAATTATAAGTGCATGGAGAATTGAAAGCGAGTAATTTGAACATCTATAAGTAAATGAGAGTATTTTCTCTGGCCCTTGTGGGTACTAGAGAAATCACAGGGTCACTCCTTTTGTAATACCCCGAGTTTTTGTTTATTTTAAAATCCTATTTAACAAAGAAAATATAATTATTTAATTTTACATGCTACATTGGTATTTTATAAATATTTGTATTTAAGGAAAATAGAATATTTTTATGAAATGGTTAGTCAGGCTTACTACGGGTTTCGAAAGCCTTATATTTTTCTGTTCTCTAGTGCCAGTCATGTGCCCTCGAGGTTCGGGACGTGACAGAGATGGTATCAGAGCAAAGGTCCTGTGACCTCTAGTATGTTTAGAGTTGTGGAAGTCATAAATGGTCTAAGTTCTTGTAACATGCGGAGTATAGGATTCCCATTCGTCTCGTTGTAATTCAACATTATTCCTATGTTGTGATGTGTTAGTATTGTTATTTATGTTTATGTGTATGTGTTGTATGCTTTCATTGTCACGATGGATTTGACGACTTTTTTCATACTCACGGTTTGCAATACGAGGACAGATGATGATAATGGTAATTCTTCAACAATGGAAACTTTTCTGGACGCATAAGGCATAGTAAGAATGTTAAGAAGGATAAGTACTTTCATGAAGTAGGAGAATATTGCGACCATACTAATAGTAAGTATATGAGGCTTTCCATTATGATAATGGAGCAGGTAGTTGTGATTTTTGAGGATCCATGAGGACTTTGATCTATTTGAGATTTAAAGTGATTAAATTTTGACTTTTAAAATGCTTTGGAAGTTAAATGCTTTAATTTTGATTTCATTATGTAAATGAATTTGAAGATGATAAATGATTTTTAAGTGTGTTTTTAAAAGTAGTTTTGGGAAGCTTATTGTTTTGGAACTTCGTGCTTATGTCCAGTATGTCTGTCTGCATATGCATTGGGTCTTGCATCATAGAGTCATGTCATTGGTCATGCATCATGAATCTCATCACCCATTGCATTAAGGTTGCATGTTGGTCTATCCCCTTTCGACACAGTATCTTGAGTTCCGAAACAAAAGAGAAATTCTTTGAATTTTACAAATAGTTTTGAATGATTTTGGAAATCAAATAGTTTTGAATATACCTTAAATGGATAAAATTCCTCGGGATAAATGATGTTTAAGGATGAATGAGCAACCCTTCAAAGTGTGTTAGAATGGGTTATAGTATCAAATTTTAAGGAGCTTATGAGTTAGTGAAATTTTAAAAATGAATATGAGAAGATCGCATAGATGATGTATGATAAATGTAATCATATTTTTAGGAAGAATTTTAACGTGGATTTAAGAGGATTAATATATATATTAGAGGTTTATGTCAGCTATAGATGAATTTAGAAAAAGAGTTAGTTGATTATAGATAGCAATTTCGGATTGTGAAATTTTGAGGATTTCGTACTAAGTAATTATTGATTATGGATGAGATATTGGAGTGACAGCAAAAGATATTAAGGAATGAGAATTCACAGAGTTATTTAACATTTGGGGCTTTGCTAGGTGTAATTGATCTTAGAGATGAGATTTATTATGATACTTGAGGTAGCCAGATTATTATTAGTTGATGAATGATTATACAGTTTATTTGATGGATTTTTTTTCGTTGTCTGTATTTTGGCGCATTTGTGAGAGTTAGAATAAGATATGACTCTTATTAGTATCAACGAACAGTAAGATATGAGTTTCAGTTGTGGTACTCAAGATAGTGTATCAGAGGGCGTAACAGAAGCATAAAGGTGAGTTTAGTTAGATGAGAAGTGCTTGTTCTGGTTTGAAAATTTGAGGACAAATTTTCTTAAGGGGGGAGAATGTGATACCTCGAGTTTTTATTTATTTTAAAATCCTATTTTACAAAGAAAATATAATTATTTAATTTTACATGCTACATTGGTATTTTATAAATATTTGTATTTAAGGAAAATAAATTTTTTTTATGAAATGGTTAGTCAGGCTTACTATGGGTTCTGGAAGCCTTATGCTTTCCCATTCCCTAGTGCCAGTCACGTGCCTTCAAGGTTCGGGATGTGACATCTTTACTCCAAAATAATTAAATAGCTAATTACATTAATCTACAAATATTTATAAAAAATAGAGGGGAAAATGATTGATTGGGGATTTGGATTTGAGGCTTGGAGTTAAATTTCAAGCGTGCCTAAGTACCACATTGGATAGGGATCAAAACCCATGTAGTTCATTCCACGGTGAGGTGGAGGGGTTTAGTGATTGGTCAGATTGATTTGATTTGATTTGATTTGGTGGGATTTTAGAGTTGGTAAGAGAAGATGTTGTACTTTCTCTTTGGGAGATTTTGAGTAGACGGAGTGTTTCTTTCCGGACCAAAGTTCTGTTTTATCGGAATTGGAATATGGGGATCCTTCTCAAGGAGAGAGGATTAAGTGAGATTAACCCAAGGAGGATAGGATGATGGATTATATTAAATTTACACTAAAGGGGATTAATTTGAGGGATTGATTACTTAAAAAATAATTAATTAACTAATTAACCTAAAATTAATTAAAATCAAAGAGAGATTAATTAATTTAGGGGCTACTCTTAGAGAGTATGAGAGACTAATTAGAGAGTGAGAGAGAGAAACAAGGGGATAGCCAATCTACACAAGCTTGAGGGGTAAAGAGAATGGTGGATGGGAAGGCCTATTTATGGGCAAAATGAAGTGGGGTAGTTTAGGAAGAGAAAATGTGAAAAGACTAGAAGAGTAGGGTTTTTTGGGGATGAAAAATCAGGCTGGTAAGGGCAAAAATAGAATTTCAGTGCCCAGGGGGGGGGGACCAGCTAGAGGAAAAGTCGGAGGCTCCGCCGGAGGTCTATACAGATTCGCTGGCCTTCCCAGTGGCTGCCGTCGGGATGGCTGGCGGCTCCACCGAATGTTTGCGCAGCTTTGACTGCTGGTAGACCTAGCACAACAGAAAGGCTCTGCACAGAGGAACAAAGGCTCTGCCAAGCAAAGCCTCCAGGGCTCTGCGCAAATTCTCCAGTATGCCCGATGGCCACTGCCGGGAAGTTGATGGATCCACTCAGTTCACCAATGGACAACATGCTCTTCTATGTGTACAGTCTGGCTTTCAGGGTTTCTAAGTTTCCAGATTAGTTTTTGGGGCTTTCGGGTTAGTTTTCGGGGTATTCTGAAGTCTAAAAAATTACCAGTCTATGTCTGTGGACTCAAAATTAATTATCAGATAATTTGGCAGTCAGTTTCAGGAAAAATCTGCTCAATTTTGGGAAAATATTATCTGGGGCAGAATGTTCGGTCAGGATAAAAAAAGTGATGTCGGTCTGTGTTGAAAAATTAAATCATTTACCTTCCGGAGGTGCTGCCCCAATCCCTCACAAGGGATGCTGCCCCCTTGACCCTTACCTGCTAATCGGCTAGCGGGACCGCCATATCGGCTCTGCGTAGCGCACTAAACTTAGCAGTTGTCTAACCGCGACCGCATAATGAGAGTGCAAAATTGAGAATTCATAGCTGCCCTCTCATCAGAATTGTCTTTTCTGTAAGGTGATTCTGATGATAGTGAACTCGGGAGAAAGGATGGTACAAAGAACCAAAATTATGTCTAGATTAGTGCTTGGACATGTTTAGGTGAGAGACATAGTCAAAAAGGAAGATGGCAAAAGGAACCACAGGGATGTTTAAGCAATCGTTCCAAACATTTATAGGTAGAGAATGTGACTGAATTTGATAATTAGATGAGAGAATAGACCACAGGGATGTCTAGGTGATCGTCTCTAGACATTTATGGGTGGAAACTGATTGATAAATAGAAGCAAAAAAAGAAACCAAAGGGATAGATACCACGGTTAGAATCAGGTGAAAGATTGCTACCACGGTCAGGGTCGGGTGAAGGAAGACTATTTAGCTTAGAAGCATAGTCATAATGGTACTGCAGTCAGAATCGGGTGAAAGATGGTTACCATAGTCAGGAACGGGTAAAAGATTGTTACCACGATCAGAATCGGGTGAAGGATGACTGCTTAGCTTGGAAGCATTGTCCGAATGGCACCAGAGTCTGAATCGGGTGAAAGATTGTTGATTTGCTTGGAAAAGGCTTAGCTCTATGCATAGGTTAATAGTTACTCGAAAGGGACCCTTGCTCTATGCAAAAGATCATCAAAAAAGGGGGACCTTGCTCTATACAAAGATTGTCTTGAGAGGGAAACCTTACTCCGTGCAAAGGTTGTCTGAAAAAGAAAGTATTGCTCTGTGCAATGGTTGTTTAAAAAGGGGGACCATGCTTTGTGCAAAGGTTTTCAATTGATTGAAAGATATGAGTCCGAAGGCTATCTTGGGATTTTTTAAAGATGATAATGTTCTGATGAATTGAGTATTTAGACCACTGAAAGGTCGATATGAACCACTATGGCATTAAAGAGGGGGTAATTGTTCTGAAAGGTGCCAGTCAGAGTCAGGAAAATGTCTGATTTGAGAGGGTTTTTGTCAGGTTTGTGAAGGCATCAATTAGCTTTGAGAAGGTACCGGTCAGTTTTAGAAAGATATCGGTCAGGCTCGAGGAGGATAGGCCATTAGCTTGGCTTTTGCATAATCGTGTATGACTGCGGATGATCGCATATGTATGTATATTTGTGCACAAATGATGCATGTTTATGTATGCCTGTTTTGAGATTTATGAACTTTTTGTTTAATTTCTACTCTATGGATGATTTATGATGATGCATATAATGGATGAATGCATGGATACGAGAGGGTAGATTCACAGGTTCTGCTTTGTCTATGCTATGAATGCAATTTTGTATGTAATAATCTTGGAACAAAGTGGCTTGTAGGTTGCGAAATGATTCTTTGGTGGGTTCCTAAGGTTGTCTTAGGAAGGTCTAAAAAATCTATGATATTTTTGAGTGATGACCATGATGGGTAATCTAGATCCTAAGCAGAAAGGTGTTTATGCAAACTAGATACCTTGAACCAATGATTAGTTATCTAAAAAGGTGATTTTAGGAAGATGGGGAAAGGAACCAGCTTGATGTCCAGGTGAGTGTTTAGACATTTCTGGGTGACGAGTGTGGATGATTTCAAGATAAAGGAGGATGGAAAAGAAAGTCTTGACCTATGGTGAGTCGGCTCGAGAGATTTTGAAAAGATTCTAATAAGAGGAGAGTCTTGACCTATGGCGAGTTGGCTCGAGAGATTTTGAAAAGATTCTAGTAAAAGGAGAGCTATGACCTATGGCGAGTCGACTCGAGAAGTTTCAAAAAGATTCTAGTATAAGAAGATCCTCGACCTATGGTGAGTCTGCTCGAGAGATTTTGAAAAGATTCTAGTAAGGGGAGAGCCTCGACCTTTGGCGAGTCGACTCGAGAGATTTGGAAAAGATTCTAGTAAGGGGAGAGCCTCGACCTATGGCGAGTTGGCTCAAAAAGTTTTGAAAAGAGGAGAGCCTTTGCCTATAGCAAGTCAACTCAAGAAGTTATGAAAAGATTAGAAGAGAGCCTCGACCTTTAGCGAGTAGGTTTGAGAAATTTTTAAAGAGATGAGAGCCTCGGCTCGAGAGATAAGATTTAATCAATCGGATGGACCCTTTTGACTTGGATGATCGGGTAGAGGGCCCTTTGAGTTGGTTGATCAGGTGGAGGATCCTTTGACTTGGCTGATCGAGTGGAGGATCCTTTGACTTGGCTGATCGGGTGGAAGATCCTTGGTGAAGAGATTTGGTTAATTCTAATTTAAGGGGATTGACCTATCTGTTAGGCGATCTAGGTCTTGAGTTTTGGAGTTTGGATTCTCTTTGAGCAGTGAGAGGGATATGTTTTTTATTTCAGTTTATGGTGGAACCTTTCAGGTGGCTTGGTTTCATCAAGGAGCTGGGGCTTTGGAAATGAGATGAAGACTTTCCACAAATGGCTTGGGCAATGCAAATTCAAAGAGAGATTTGATCGATTTTGGTTCCGCTAAGGAGCTTCAGCTTTGTGGTTTTGTTACTATGATTCATGGAAAGGAAAAAATGCATTATCTAGGCTAGGAAGACTCTCGGGGATGATGCTTCTTTGGTTCAGTTGGAATGGCATAGAGTTCAGGATGGACTTTGAGGGAGAGCCATCTAGTTTGGATCTTTTGGTGACTTAAGCACTTTGATAGGAGGACACTACTTAGAGATCATGCCCATGATAAGGGATGATGGACTGACCGAAGGTTACTCAAAATAATGTGAATGTCTTCAAAGGACATGCCTCCGATGATAGGTAAGGGAAACTTTACTCGGGATGATTTGACTTTGAACACTTTCTTTATCTTTTGTGATCCTTTAATGAAAGAAAGGATTGATATAAAAGAAGACGACGCTGAGCAGGGTAGAGTTGTTTGACTGCTTTTAGGAAGAAAACGAGATAGGACACATTACCCATTTTTTATTTTGAATATGATAGATGGATCTTGACATGACTCCTGATATAATCCAATTTGAATGATACATTTTTTTTTTTAATTTTAGCTCTAACTTCTTCCCGAGTTGCCCTTTTGGGTTTTCAACTCAACAATCTTACTCTAATTTCTGCCTAAACCGCCCTTTCTGGTTTTTAGCTTAGCGAGCATTTTTTTTCTTTTTATCATCATTTTTATTAGGGATAAGGTGCAAATATATCCCCACTATTTTGCTAAAAGTGCAGATCGACCCTTTATGTTTTTTGAGGGGTTTCAAAATCCATCATCCCGACCCATCACTTAACGCCTCTTCCATTTCAATCAATTTCACCGTTTGTGGGTCTATTTTTTAGTCAACATGGATAAAAATAATAATAAAATATTATTAAAATATTAATTAGCTTATTACCATTGAAACTTTTTCTCTTTATTACTCTCTCTCTCTCTCTAGTTCTCTTTCTTTATCTATTTGTTCTCTGTTTCTGTCCTAAAGTTTTCCCCAAATTTTAAAACCTTAAATTTTATTACCGACTTCATTGTCTTCAATCCAACAAAGTGATTGACTTGATCCAATTTTTTTTTATAATCTGATTGTGATCAACACATCATTGTGTGTAGAAAAAACCAAAAGGAATAAAAGGAGAAGGACTATACAAAGAGTACTGAATTTAGTTCCCATATCGAAATCTAAAAAACACCATATTATTCCTTAGAGATATGATTCAAGGCAACAACCTTAACAACAACTCAACATGTAACATAATGAATAACAAATACACATTGTTTGGTAACTGAGAAATGTTGGGAAAAAAAGAGATTAAATTCTACATCTTTAATTCATCATACAGGGAATCCATAGGCTAATTTAGAAAAAAATCCTTTGATTTTCTAACGTTTTCTCAGCAACCAAACTACTTAGAGCTTATAAAAGCTAATCAATTATAAAATTCACAAACAATTAACAGAAATGAAATTAAAACAACACTTATTGAATTAATATTATTCAAAAAAGAAGATGAAAAATTAAAAAATAAAATCACAAACTTGCAGAGAGTCAATTGAGGAGGAGTAGACAAAGAAAAATTGAAATTACCAAGAAATTGGGAGCTAAAGAGCCCCAAAAACACATACCAGTTATAGAAAGGAGAGCGCGTAATGGGTTCAAATATAGATTTGCAGAGCAACGAGAAAGTGAAAGAGATAAAATGTTTGAGAGAAAGCAAGCTCGAGAAGAGAGGAGAGAAAATTTTACCAAAGCAATGAGAGAGAAAATTTTACGATAAAGAAAGAAAATTTTAGGGTTAGTTGGGAATGACTTAATTTGGAGGAATTAACCCACCATATATCCTTGTAACATCCACGTAGGACTCACAATGGATCCCACCAAATGGAAAATATAAGAAATTAACAGGCATATTAAGTGATGGGGCGGAATGATGAGTTTTGAAAACGTTAGGGGTATATCCACGCCTCAAAAAATATAAAGGGTCGATCTGTACTTTTAACCAAACACTGAGGGCATATTTGCACCTTATCCCTTTTTATTATATATATATTTTTTGTTTAGGAAAAAAGAATAAAGTGAATGATGTATTAGGCATAGAGGAAATGAGAATGAGATGCTTTGTCAAGTGAAACAAAAATGCTTTGTACTATGATTTGGACTACACCCAAATTGGGTTGCCTACGTATCCCTTACATCATTTTTCTGTCAGTTAATTTTTTTTTAGGGAGAATCAGATGCACGTAGTTTTGATTACGATGCATTGAAGATAGAGAAACTAACTACAGACACTACATTCAGACAAAGTATCTCTTTAATTGATCTAGGTTGCAAGGGTTGAGGGATTTGTTCCCGTCCAAGTTCATGAGGATGACGCCTCCGCTAAATATATTTTTTTTTGAGTACGTACGGCCCAACCCAGTTTGGTATGAATTTTCCTGTTAGGTCGTGAACTAGAGCTCTGACCTCTTTTAGGATAAGATTCCCTTCTTGTAAACCTCTGTCTTTCACCTTTTGTTGAAGTGTCTGGCTAGCTTCTGTTGGTAACCTTGAATCTTGTACAAAGCATCCATTATCTTTTCATCGATGGCATTCAGCTGGTCATGGTACCGTTTGATCCACTCTGCTTTCATTCTCCGCAGCTTCTGCTTGTGGGTCGAAATCTTATGAACCACAATGCTTGGGTCTATCCTTACCATATCATTCAAGTTAGTGTATCATTATTGTTTTTGGTGTATCATTCAAGTTGGATTAAAAAAAGAAGACCCACGAGACATAAGATGAAAAAATTCAAACTTTTTATTACTAGTATCATCGAAATTTAAAGACAAACTCAAAAGGAAAGCTTGACTTAGCAGATTCTGACTCTAGTCGATTACAGAACCAAAAGGAGAGAAACACGACTTGACAAACTCCGACTCTGAATTTGGACAACTAGGGACTCAAAAGAAGATTAAATCAGGGGAAATGGATGGCTTTCATTGCATGGCTTCCAAAGGATGCTTCGTATTTTCTTTTTAACTTTAAATCATTTGAAACTAAGATGATACAAAGTGACTAGGTTCAATGAACCTAGAAATAAGCAAATATATAAAATATGGTGTTAGTGGAAAATGGGACCCACTTTCCACTAATCCATTTCTAACATAATCCAAAACAAATTGGCTCATATGCTACACATAATTACACATATTATCACTTAGAGGTTCATGCATGAATATTCGGGGTATTACATTCTCCCCTCCTTATAGAAAATTTGTCCTCGAATTTACATATACATATCATAAACATAAGCTACACAAAGAATAAGTGAGGGTACTTGTGCATCATATCTTGTTCATCTTTCCAAGTACATTCATCACAATCATGATTCTTCCAATAAACTTTTACCAATGTTATATCTTTATTTCGAAGCTTCTTTACTTGTCGATCGACAATCAAAATTGGAATTTCTTCATATGATAAATCCTTTTCCACTTGTATTGCTTGAGGTTGTAGAACATGTGATAGATCTGGTACATATTTTTCTCAACATCGAAACGTGAAACACCAGATGTATATGGGCTAAGCTCGGAGGGAGAGCTAGCCTATACGATACATTGCCGATTCGGTCCAATATCTCAAATGGCCCAATGTACCTTGAAGAAAGTTTTCCTTTCTTTCCAAACCTTATAACACCTTTCATAGGAGAGATCTTTAAGAAAACATGATCTCCTATAGAAAAGTATCCTTTCGCTTTGGATCCACATAGCTCTTTTGTCTGCTAAAAGCCGTCTTCAATCTTTCTCTAATAATTGGCACTTTCTCTAAAGTTTCCTTAATCAAATCCGGTCCCTCAACATGCTTATCTCTAACTTCCATCCAACATACCGATGATCTACATTTATGACCATGCAGTGCTTTATACGGTGCCATGCCAATGGTGGAATGATAACTCTTGTTGTAAGCAAACTCTATCAAGGGTGGGTACTTGTCCCAATTCCTACCAAAGTCAAGCACACACATAGGTAGCATGTCTTCCAATGTTTGTATGGTTCGTTCGGACTTCCCATCTATCTGTGGGTGAAAAGCTGTGCTGAAATTCAGTTGTGTGCCCAATGCTTCTTACAACTTTTGCTAGAATCTAGATGTGAATTGAGTACCTTTATCCGAGATGATGGATATTGGCACTCCATGCAAGCTCATTGTCTTGTCCAAATACAATTGAGCATACTGTACTGCAGTGTAGGTGGTCTTCACTTCTAAAAAATGGGTTGACTTGGTCAATCTATCCACAATTACCCAAACATAATCATAACCCCTCGAAGTCCTTAGTAATCCGACTACAAAGTCCATCATGATACATTCCCATTTTCATTATGGTAATTGGATCTCTTGTAGTAGACCAGAAGGTCTCTAATGTTCAAATTTGACTTATTGACATGTCAAGTAAGAAGACATAAAGGTAGCTACATCTTTCTTCATACTAGGCCACCAATAACACTCTCTTAAGTCATGATACATTTTGGTTACACCTGGATGAATACTATATAGAGCTTGATGTGCTTCTTTCATTATCCTCTTTTTGAGCCCATCCACATTCAGTACACATAATTGATTCCTATGCATCAACAGATCGCCTTTTAACTGGAACTCTACTGTCTGGCCTGCTTAGACTTATTTCTTTAACTTCACCAGTGAAGGGTCACTGTCTTGCAATGACTTTATCTCATCAATCAACATAGGCCTCACTTGAAAGTGTTCCATGAGTACTTGAGATTGAGAAATCTCTAATTTCATCCCTTGTTGAACAATTCTTTCAACTTTTTAACCAATGGCTTCTTCCCTATTGCAATATGAGCTAAGCTTCCCATTGATTTCTGACTCAAAGCATCTGCAACTACATTAGCTTTGCCTGGATGGTAATGAATCTGATAGTCATAATCTTTTAGCAATTCTACCCATCTTCTTTGCCTTAGATTCAGATCTCTTTGTTTTAAGATGTACTGAAGACTCTTGTGATTGGTGTAAATTTCACACTTCTCACTATAGAGATAATGCCTTCATATCTTGAGAGCAAATATTATCACTGCCATCTCTAATTCATGCGTAGGATAGTTCATTTCATGCTTCTTCAACTGTCTTGAAGCAATTGCAATCACCTTCCCGTGTTGCATAAAGACACATGCCAATCCTACTCTTGAAGCATCATAATAAATCCTAAACCCCTCAGATCCTTCTGGCAATGCGAGCACTGGAGCTGTAGTGAGACATGTCTTGAGCTGTTGAAAACTCTTTTCACAGTCATCATCCCAAGTAAACTTCACTTTGTTCCTAATTAACTTGGTCACTGGAGAGACTATCTTGGAGAAATCTTTGACAAATCTCTTATAATAACCTGCCAAGCCAAGGACACTACAGACCTCTATCACATTTGTCAGTCTAGGCCAACTTGACACTACTTCAATCTTCTTAGGGTTAACTTTGATTCCATCCTTGCTAACCATATGTCCTAGGAAGCAAACACAATTGAGCCAAAACTCACACTTCGACAGTTTGGAGTACAATTTATGCCCCCTCAATGTCTGCAAGGCAATTCTCAAATGCTCTTCGTGTTTTTCTTTGTTCTTAGAGTAAATGAGGATATCATTAATGAAGACTATCACAAATTTATCTAAGAAAGGTTTGAACACTCGATTCATTAGATCCATAATGGCCACAGGAGCATTGGTTAAGCCGAAAGGTGACACCATGAACTCATAATGGCCATATCTTGTTCTAAAGGCAGTTTTGCAAATGTATTCATTCTTGATTTTGAGCTGATGATAGCCCGATCTGAGGTAAATCTTAGAAAAACAACTTGCCCCTTGTAACTAATCAAACATGTCATCACTCTTTGGCAAATGATACTTGTTCTTGATAGTTAGCTAATTCAACTACCGATAATCGATGCAAAGTCTCATGGAACCATCCTTCTTCTTCACAAAGAGGACCAGTGCACCCCATGGTGAACTACTCAGTCTA